>WEKY01029191.1:5946-99015 GCA_013390045.1 Picathartes gymnocephalus | reverse complement strand
TGTCCTTAGACTCTTTATAACTTTTCCCTGAGTGCTATTGATTTCTGCAGGGGTTGTTTTTATGAATGCAGAATTTTATTTTCTGTATTCTCCCTAATATTTACTACATAAATGCCACATATATGTATATATATATATATTTTTTTAATTTCAAGATTAAATCTTAGCTAATTAACAAGACTATGCTTTGAAAAGAGAAAAAAAAATATAAGACAAAATCTATTTGGGTCAATTTTCTGAACTTCTACCATTTTAAATGTATCTTATCTGCCTACCTGCCTGGGCCAGAATTGATCATATTCAGGCCATCAGATATGCTTACTATCTTTCTGCACCACATTGCTACTGCTATGCATTGTTTGTATGTGTGCAGTCTAGTTTACAGGCTTGTCTTCTTTGTCCCCAGAGGTGTCTAAAGCCTTAAATGACAAAATTTGAGGTCACACTTTATTGAACAAATCTCCATTAATTACTTCCAGCAGACCACTTGAATCAGCAGCCTTTCACAGTCTAATGAACTAAATGGTATTGAAAGGTCCTGCACAAATACAAAGGAGAAAAGTTCGGGATAATTTGTCATCTTTACTAATTAGAAGTGATTGTTTTTCCTAGATCTCAAATAAAACCAATATCTTAATACAAAGATATTCTACTCTAACTAAGGTTTGGGATTAGCAAGAATAGTCTCTATCAGTTTTCACCATAGCATTTGAAATTTAATTTGATGCAAGAACTGTTTTATCTAACCTGCCTAAAACTGTTAGGCAGTGATTTGAAGTATATAAGTGAATACTAATACCAGTACATAAACAATAGATCTTCAAGAGTGATAGTATTATGTAAATTATATTGAAACCCCCCATACATTTTTAATTTGTTGAGTACCATGTTCAAACTACCATGTTCATGCAGTAAAATCTGAGAGAAAGGGAGAGGGATTAATTCATTAAGACATTTGTCTTCTGAAACCACCACTGTGCATACTGAGGCTCTACTTCCAAGGAATGGCTGGGCTTAACTTGCTGATGGGAAGTAGAAAATATGCATTTTTGGTTTTCTCTGCTTCCACACACAGTCTTTGCTTTTCTTTATTTAATTGCCTTTATCTTGGTCCACGAGTTTTTTAACCTTATTTTCTTCCCCATCCATCTGAAGAAAGGAAGTGAGGGAGCATCTTGATGGGCACCTAGCAGCCAGCCCCAGTAAATGCACAACAGAATTCATAAGCACAACCCTCCCTGTTCACCAGCTATTAAACTGATTAGATGGATTTTTCTGTATTGGCAATACCATCTGTCCAGTAAGGTTTAAATCAAAATGCATGAGCAAAAGTGATCTTTAGAGATCCAAAGGACGTTTCACTAAGAGCAAAATTCTTTATTTTGGCAAAACTCCATCCCAGGCAATTATGTCTGGACTGCTTAAGTTACACCTATAATTTTAACTGGATATAAAATTCTACTTTAATTCCCATCTGCACATGTTACTGCGCATTAAGGGGCAAACACTTTATTTTATCTAGTGGCAATTGGGATGATGAAGGAACCTACCATAACATAATACTATATCTTAGTTAATGAATATTAAATTCTTGAACAAGTTCAAATGAGTAAGCTACCTAGATCAAAATATTCTCAAAGGCCCTGAAGAACACTAAGCAAAATATGGTTTTATGCGGATTAACACTTAATTATTTTTGACCTTTCAATCTCTACTATGCTAAGATGTTTTTCAGGAGTCAGTGAATATTAGTGGTAGGACCCTGACAATAAGTTACTGCTGAAGAAGGGCTCTCAGGGTCAGATTGTCTCCAGGCATGTATGGAAATCTTGTGAGGGCAGCCCCACTAAGTGAAGATCCAGAGTGCACAGCATCCTCTGGTCTTGAGCTCTCACTATAAACATTCTAAAAGGCATCTGTGTATACACTAAGTGGGTGAAACAAACAGTAAAGTGGTGCTAGGTGTCAGAGCAGCATAGGTGTTAGGATAACATACTTATTTCATATCCATTACAATTAGATTTATCCTTTGCCTGCAAGCACAAATAGGTGAAAACTTAGTCCTACTCTTGACTGTATTCTAACTCTGGCCATAGGCAAAGAGATACTGCCTTACCAGCAAAGAGAAGAGCATGCCAACCCATTGCTATGTCTTCCCCAAGAGGTCTCATTGCAGAAGCTGAACGGGTGTCTACCTTGCAAAATAAAGCTTATTGCCCCCATGAGGTATTTCTAAAACAGAAAAAAAGTCTGTGATACTTTGAACTACAGTCCACTACTGGAGCACCAGAAACACCTAATTTCTTACTGCAGAGTAAAAAACATCTGGAAAAATTAAGCATCCTCACCTATACCTCAATATATATGACTTCCAACTTCATTAAAAATAACATATGATTAAGTGTTTGCTTTAGAAATCATTCCATGTTCCAACACTTGGTGTATTTACATTTTATTTATCTTTAGCTCAATTCCAGCAAAACCAAGAAGATGGTGGCTGAAGATGGGAATATGTTTCCCAGAGGGTTTTGTGAAGTCTTCCTCCTTATAAATTCTAGACTGGACTGGGCAAGGGCAAAGTTTGAGTTTCGATCTAAGCTCTGGTTCTTTAATCATTCTTACTCTTTTCTGGACTTAAAAGGGCACTGAAGGGATGAGCACAGCACTAGAAAATATAAAAGATATATGTATATAAAAGGTATATAAAAGGAAATTTTTTTAGCAATAGGAGGAAAAGTGCCAGCAAAACTTTGACCTGATAACGTGAGAGGAGACTTCAGACTGCTGAAGGAGCCAACTAGCAAGGCTTTCTAGGAATGTGTTTTTGTAGGTATAGCTATCAAAGAGTGCTGGTCACCTTTTAAGAACCATCTCTTAAGAGTGTAGGAGCGGGACATTAGATTCTATGATGCTTATGTGTCACTTCCAACTTGAGCTATCCTATGATTCTGTAATTAATGAGACTGTTCTGTAGTAGGTAACATGGACTGTTGGACTGTAAAAATACTAATTAACAATAAATTCTTAGTTCCATGCAGAAGACATATTGCCTTTTACCCATAACAAAATCTGGATCATAGCACCATAGACACCTATAGCAACTATAGCTTATCCCTGCCAACCCTTTCAACTAGACAGACCTCTCTTAAGTCATGTTATTCCAGAATCAATTTTCAGTTATTTCTGTTTCAATTTACTAAAATCAGTCATCTCGACACTGAGTAATCCTCCACTGTTTTGTTTTTTTTTTTTTCAGATTTTCCTGAGATTTATCTTCTTTTCTTGTGTTTAATAGTTACACTCCCACTTATCCGTTCCCATACCTTCTTTTCAGTTTCAGCCAGGAATTCTATTTTCCCCTGTTCTCCTGTATTGAACAGTCTGCACACTAGATTGCAAGCACAGCATTATTTTATACAGGTATAGGTATTTTTAATCATGTTTGACTTGCTAGCTCTTAGTCAAAGTTACTTTCCCATACTGTATTCATTTATCTTATTTGCATAGATAAATCTGTGTTTGCCTGCTTTCCATCACACCAATGTACCAGACGTTGAAAATATCCCAGTGCCTTGTTCTGTCTTACTAATATTAATTTTTTTATTGTGTTATTTTAGCTCTCTGAAGGCTGTTTCCCCATTTAAATGGAGTTAGTTCCTCATATTTAGGCCACAGAATAGCATTGTGTAAAAATGGGTTTGATAGTGTCATTCTCTGGAGCAGATGTTTAAAAATCTTGCTCTGACATTAAATGTCATTGAAGCCTCTATTTCTTCTGGACTTTGAATGATTCTGTATATCAGTTTTTATTCAAATTTATTTTTTTATTTTCTATTGAGAATTATTTTCCTTGCAAATGCTTCACACCAGGATGTTCTTTAAGACTAATAATGACCTGTCTCTAGAGAGGAAAAACATTAACTGAGTCAAAATAAAGTTTAAGCTAGAAAAAGGTATGGAAGCCTACTGAACAGAATTATAATGAAAATAATATAATTCTTATGGCATGGAGGTATTTAGTGCCATTGATAGCAGTCACAGATTGGCAAGCACAGAAAAACAGATTATAAAGTAATGTCACAATTTAGATGCCTTCAAACAAACTAGATGTAGCAAAAATTAATTTGATATATTTAAATAACTTCTTGTAGAAAGGATGTAAACATTTCTTTCTGAAGAAATTATGAAAAATGGGTGAAATTCTAGAAAATTGTATTTGTTGATAAAATGGAATTAGACTGACTCAATTTTTCTGTACTCTCAGAAATATATGGAAAAAAAATGTGCCCATCCACAGGAAATAAATTCAGTATCAGTCAGTATGGATTTATCAGAAACAAATCATGTAAATACAATTAAATTTTGTTCTGTGGTAGACTGGCAAGGTTGAGAGTTGAGAGTTAGGAAATATTACATGCTGTAATCATGGAAAAGTTTTTGACCAAGATATACTTGATATCTGTAAGAAAACTGAGAGAAAATGGTAGGATGCACATTCATAAATGGGTGCAAGACTAGCTGGAAAAACAGACCATACTGTTATGAAGGGGTTCTTTGCCACCTGAGGATGAGTAAGGTGACATTTTCTACTTGTCTGTATTGGACAAGAGTTAGTAACTATTTTCATTAGTAGCCTCGGAATTAAATAAGTAGTCCTTTTATTTTGCCTCTCTAATTTTATGAGACTGAAGACTGCAGAGGATAGGGAAAGGATTAAAAACCATTTTGATAATTTGGAAAGAGTTAAAAAAAAATTCAAATCGATAAATACATTTAAGTATTATAATTAGGTTTTTAAATGTTATCAAGACTTTGACAGATAATCCCTATGAATTTCCCAGGAGCGTATTAGATTATGATGGATTGTCAGCTAGTCTGGTGGAACGGAAACAGACTAATACACTTGACTGTCACTAGAAGATATTACTCATGACACCACTATCAGCCAGATGGTTAAAGAGGAAAATATCCATTCTAATCTTGCAAACTTATAAAGACACCTACAATGTTGAAATGAAGCTACTATGAAAGTATGACTCAGCCGTGTAACTCACATGAGAGAGACAGTGAGGGGCAGAGAAACGTTTTAATCAAATCAGGAGATCATATCTGAAAGTTCTGGATATTTCAACATTGAAATATTTCTATCAGATTTCTAAAGATTTCCTATTCTTGATTGTACATTAACCTATGGAGACTAGAGGTGAGCAATCATATTAAAGTGACTTCCTAACCTTTGAATAGCAGTGTCAAAGAATCAGTAAATTCAACTTTGAAGAGCTTTTAAAGAGAAAGTGTCTGATGCTTTGGAAACCGAAGAAAAAAATTAGGTTTGATGCTAACTTCATTCATAAAATGAAGCAAGATGAGAAGAAGGAAGGTAACTGGAACAAAAGGACAAATAAGTAAAGTAATGGTTGCTGCTATTTCTTCCAATACTATTCTTACTTCAAAATCTGTATGTATTCTTCATTGAGGAAAAGTGAACAAAACCCAGACATAATGTCTTGCAGATTTTTTGTGTGCTAGGAGAACAATTTCTGGGGAAAACAGTTGTTTTCTAAATGTAGATTAGTTTGTTTACAACTAGTTCTAGAAGAGAGTTCTTATTGTAACTAAAGTGAAAATGTTTTCCTTTGAATCTTAGTGAAAAACTGTGTCCCATTTTTGGCAATCAATTCTGCTTTAAAGAATCAATATTTGAAAAGCAAAGATGGGTTTCATCCTATCTTACTTTGGCTGCCTAAACATTCACTTGATTTATGATTAATTTACTGAATCAGTTTCCAGTGCTGTTGATGACTGTACGATACCTGTAGAGCTGGATGTGAAGGACAATGAAACCCTACAATCTACATCTTTTGGGAGAGACAGCAAGAATACACAGGTACACATAAAAACAATACTACATGTCTCTGCCTATGTAATTAAAAACCTGAGGTTGTGGTCTAATCTGATATGAAGACATTTAGATGCATGGGGCTAGACATCAGTACCAGAGACATGTCTGAGGTCTAAGCTTTGATTTATAGTGAGCAGAAATCTAGTGGAGGGAGTTTAGAGAGCTATTTAACTGGGCACCTGGCAGATGGTGAATCTTTGTCTAGATCCATGGAATGGATTGACCAGTGATGAGGACTTGAACATGTTTAGAAAGCTAAATTTGGAAGATTTAAATCCTGTACTCCGCCTGGCCTCTAATTTGTAATTAAATTTAGCTTATGGAGGTAGGCATGTACTGAGAAACAGTAGCTATCACAGAAGAGGAAGACATTCTGACAACTAGACATTTGAAGAAAAAAAAGCTCAGATGACCAACTTTAAATACACATTGACATCTAAAAGTTTAACTAGTGTCATGGCATCACTCTATAAGACTCTAGCACAAAACCAGACAAGAATAACTAGCCCAGAACAGAGTACAGGAAGGGAGAGAGATTAACTTGGTCTTCACTGTCATGTTGCCAATGACTGTATTGAAGTAGAACTACATTTTGGTTGAAATAGGTCATCTTAGCAAGGAGGTTTGGATAAAGTGTACCAATTTAATAACAGTGATTCATACATTAAAAATTAAAGGATGTGATTCCTAGGACTGATATGTCCTCAGGAAAAGAATTCTTGCTACAAGCAACACTTTAACAGTGACTTTGTCCATTTGTAGCCTTAAAACCTGCCGTATCAGCTACATGTCTTCTAAAGTTTTAGTGTTTATTCCCAAGATAAGAAAATAACTCAGAAAAATATCAGAACAGCTTCATATTTTTAGAGATATGTTCTTTCTTTGCATACATTCCTGACAATGAAAATAGATGAACTTGCCCTAATTCCGAAGTTATTTCTTCATGGTAGTACGTCATGATGATAAGAACATTGGCTTACTCTTATGCTAACATCTCAACATCTTGACTAGTAGTTAAAGACAGTTCATGTCCAGTCAGCTTGGAAGGAGGATATAATTATCAAGATTTGCTTAGAAAAGATAACCAACTATAACCCTCAGTACAACAAAGGAACATGATAAGGCACTGCATATGGCTTTTTAATTTGAAACTCTTTATACTAAGGATGCATTTTCATAAATCTCATAGTTTCGAGATTATTACCACTTTGTCTAGAGATACTTTTTCTTCAGAGATGAGCAGCAGCCAAGGCAGATGGCTGGACTGAATAAAAATATTTCTGCAAGAAGCTGTACTGACTTTTCCTAGCCCAGTACTATACTTCAGGCTCACACCAGTGACAATATTTAACGTGGAGCTTAGCTGGGCAATATTTATTTCCAGAGGATCTCTGAACATATGCAAAATCACACTAAACTGGAAGCTTAGAGCTCTAATATCTAGCAAAGTTTATTTCCTTTTGAATGTCAAAATCAATTTTTGGTTGTTTATTTAACACTGATTATTTTGCTGTACTTGTTTTATGCAATCTAAAAGTTTTGTCTAAGCTTTGCACTTCATCACTCACAGCTTAGCAAGTGCAAACATTTTAATAAACATTTAAAATTATTTATCTTATGTTAGTGAATTTACTCTATAGTTGAATGATGAGGGTTTCTAGAACGGTGGTCATCCAGATGACAGCAGCTGTCTAGATGTCACAGAAAGATAAAAGTTAACACATTTCTGCTAGACATTTCAAAGTATTCTGTAACCCTGTGTGGTTTTTGCCTTTACTATCTACAGCCAAGCGGATAATAATAAAAACGTTTTCTCTTAAATGCAACTTTAGAATTAAGACCTCTTAATGAAATAATGAATTTGTTAAAATAAACTTCTATGGAAATAGGTGGTTTCTACAGAGCTTTATAATAAATTTTGTTTTAATTTAAAAATAAATTGGTGGAATAAATTTGTGTTATTGACGAGAATACCAAACATTCATTTTCTAGGTTCAATTTCATTCTAAACTAGCAAGCACTTAACACTGTCAGCCCCTTGTGCTTTTAACTGAATAAAGGTCAGATAATCAGACATCTGAAAGGACAGCTCATTTATCATCCTTTGATAAATGTGTCAGTAGCTAATCTTTAGCAGTGGATGATAACACTACACAATGAAAAGTTAATAGATTCAAAGCCCTGAATTTACCACAACATGGATGTAATAATTCTGTAGAGCAGAAAGTTCAATTTTATTCCCTATTTTATATGAAATTATATTTTTGTCTGAAACCATTAATTACAACAATCTAAACATTATTCTGATAAATTGTGTTCCACAGGGGACAAGAATGATCTTGATAAGAAATTGTAATTATAGAACTGATTGAAGTATTATTTCAACAATCTGATGTGGTATTTCTAACCCATCAAGGTAATTGCTGAATCTTCACCAGTTTAAAAATTACTGCTAAATGTCTCTTGCTACAAGTTTATATATACCATTTCAGTAGCACATCTTCTCTTTTATATCTCATCTATGATTAATCTAAAATCAAAATTAGTATAGTCATCCTAGACCTAAAACTGAGACTGAAAATATGTGTCTGCTTTAGGCCGTATCTTGTCAGCCTTAGGTTGTCATCCCTGTACAGGCATTTGAAGTATTCTAAGGCATCTCAAATGACCAAAAACATCATACACTCAAACTGTTGTTCATTTCTTTTCTCAAAACTTTATGAAACATTTTTTTTAAAATCTAATTTTGTAAGTATCATAAAACGTAAGAAAGAATAGTGCTGAAAAAGATGGGTGGTAAAGAAAAATGATACACAGGACTTATTTGATTCTTATATTCCTTGGATTGATACCAGAATAAAAATGTCTAACATGTAAGTTTATATGACTTGATGAACACATCAGATCTCTACTTCCCTTTTCCTTTATCTTCTCTCTCTCTTTGCAGAAGTTCACGGCAGAATCACATGAAGACTATTTTTTCTAGAACTCAGATTATGGCAATTATGGTTAATACTCTTGAAGTTTATTGTTCGGCTGTTCAGGCTGGAAGGTCTTCAAGGAAGTATATGGTATTCTCTTAGATTTTGTTAAGACTGAAAAGATTTGGCAAGGTCCCATACAGGACAAGGACAATGACAGAGACAATAATCTATGTTTCAGTGATTAAAAACACACTGAAAGAAGTGTGAAGAAATTTTTCAAGGTAGCTTGCCACCTCACAATCACATTTTACCACAGATGGGAACAATCTAGACCTAAGTGGTTCATGTTCTGGTTTAGAGTATGAATCAAGAAATTTTAAATTTATTACTTGACTTTAAAAAGGCCAAAGAAAATACATGCCTTATTAATTAGGGGATGAATTAGCTTTATTTCCTTAATTCTAAAGAAAATTCAAGTAACTATATGTCTTATATGGAAGTTTAGTCAGCATGAAGGAGAGAACATGGCTAGAGTTCATATATAATGTTTTAAATATCCTAATAACCACTTTTATCCAGTTTTCAGGTATATTTTGCCTTATAATAGTTCATAAATATATTGTGGAAATCAGAAATACCATTTCCTAGCAGTTTAATTTTTCACGTATCATTGTCATAAAAGAAGCATAAAGCAAGTTTATTGCATGTTGTGTATCAGTTTTGCAAACTCTGTGTTATGATATTTGGGTCAAACAGTAGAACAGGAACTTTCTTTAAAAAAATAATTCAAGAAAGATCAAAAAAAAAAAGAAGAAAATATTCTGATTGATCGATATTTTTTTCTACCAGAGAGCTTAGCTGACACCTTAAGCCTAGAAAAGAGAGCTCAAAACTATTTACAGTAAATTCAGAAATATGAATGATTAATAAATATTTTCTTACAGTGGCTTTATTATTCAAGCGTCAACATTTCAAGTGATTTGCCATGATAGCTATTACTCAAAATAATAAACTTCCATAATTTTAGAATAAAAATTTATATGAAAACGTGTACCAAGTATCTGGAGCTACTAATTAAGACCAAGTGGACAACACTGGAGTAGAGAAATAATACAATAAAAGCTAGCAAATAAATGCATAATCTTCTCTTCTTCACAAGTCTTTTGAGAGCAAAACAAAATGCTTGCATAATGGATTTTTCTTCTTTCATGAATATTTTGTAGTTGGACTTAATTTTTTCTTCCTATCTCAAATATTTTAGTTATTAGACAATTTTCTTATAAATTGTTCTTGGATAATATATTAATAATGCATCATTCAGTTGGGAATAGCTTTTTATTATAATGAGTGAATATGAATTCTGATTATTATAAGAAAATCATATATGAAATGTACAATTTTCATTTTCATTAATTGATGATAAAAATAGAATTTGTCTTATCTTAGTTGAAGATTTACCCAAAGGACATAGAATTTGTGACTTATTCAAAATTAACTGAAGCACTTGAAGACCTTGATGTTAAATATATTAAAAAATCAAAATCCATGAAAACACAAAAATTATATTAATGGAAACTCATGTACTTGCTTCAATGGCTTTGCTTCTTATATGGTATTATATGACAGTCTACGAACAGTAGTGAGAGATTGTGTCAGGAAAACTCTTGCTAAATGAAGAAAGCTTTTTTAGTATTCAGAGTAGAAACAGGAAGATAACTTTAGTGGCACTGCCTTGAATATAGTCAAGGTAATTCAGTAACAACTGCAGACAGAGCATTGTAATTTTGATATTGAAATCTTGGCTAAAAATCATTAGATAGGGTGTTTTAAGGAGGAATGTTTCCAAAGCAAAACATAAATTTTCTGTGACTGTTCACTTTAAACAAAGACATAGAAATTTTAGAAAGCATGTTTCCAGGTTGTCATGGTTTGGAAAAAATTTTTTTTTCCACCTGCAGGAAATTATTATCAGTTTCTGCAGACACAGTTACTGTAGGTATAGTTCCTACAGCCCTCTTACAATTTCCTGCCAAAGCAGTGTCCTGTGTGTCTGACGGCCAAGTAATTCGCTATTTCTAAGACAGACATATTAACTAACCACTGAGATTTAAATCACCCCCGTGGAGTACATGTTAAGAGAAAAGAGAAACCTCAGTTTCTCTCTCTTTGGCTTCCGCCTTCAGAAAGGTAACGTTGCCTGTGCGCCCAGGCCAGGTCCCGTGGGCCTTGGGCCTGGGACCCACTGGGCCCTCCCCCTCCCCCTGCTCAGCCAGGGCGGGGGCCGAAAAACCCCTAAGCCCGCGGCTTCCCACTCTGCCACCTGTGCCTGCGCGGTTCCCGCTGCCGCCCGTGCCTCTGCGGCCCTGCCGCTCCATGCGGCCCCCGCTGCCCGGTGCAGTCCCACCTATTGCGGCTCCTGCCGCGCTCAGCCGCCGCCGCCCCCCCACCACTTCAGGGAAGAACGCCTTTCAGGCCGTTGCCTAGCAACAGCTACTGCTTGCTGAATTTCGCCTGCTGGCGCAAAGGGAGAAGCTCTCACTGAGCAGTTGGATCCCGCCAGGTCCGCAGGCCAGACCCGCCCACCGCTGCCGCTGCCAAGAGGCTACCACCGCGGGGCTGACGGACTCCGCCGCCGCCCGCAGTCACCTGTGCAGGGGGGAAAGGTGCAGTCACTTGCAGTGAACTGAGTAATGCTACTGCAGCTTCTTCGCTCTTTCCCCCACCTGAGAGCACCAATGCTGCCAAGATGTCACCAACGCAGCCGCTCCTACCTTCTCCACTCCCTCACCTCAGCCCTAGTCACTGCTTAGCAGGGTCATGTGACCAAGAACAGAACCAGGAAGAGAGTAAGTGCACTAAAGAGACTTAGACTTAACTTTCAAGTGCACTACATGGACTCAGACAAGTAGGGTAACAGAAGAAAGCAACACAGGCACTAGGTCAGTGAAAAGGGACTGAAAGTCTTAAGAGAGAGGAAAGCAGAGATGCTTTAAGCTGGAAAGCTTCTATAAGCCATGGTAATAGACTGCACCATTTCCTTCTAACTCATATTGTACCCATAGGGGGAATGCACCTGTTCTAAGCAAAGGCACTTGTGCTGGTTTTTCCACAGAGATGAAACCCTTGCTGGTTTTCCACAGAGAAGAGAAACCCTTGCCTCGGGGTAATAAATGAGACTGGAAACCCTTACCTTAGGGCAATAGTTGAGAGAGAAGCCCTTACCCCAGGGATGATAATCGGGGCAGAAGACCATTACCTCAGGGTAACAACAGAGGAACCCTTGCTCCACATATGGGAGAATTCTTGCTTCTAGAGAGAGAGAGGACCTTTGTTTTTTCTACCAGAACAGCTCATCCTTAAAATACTACCCTATGATAGAAAGATGGGTCCTCAAAGGCAGTTGCAGGAACAACTGTATGTCGAGGAAAGGGGCTCTCGCAGTGAACAGATACCTGGGCAGCTGATTCGCTGTGAAATGGAATCCACAAAAGAACTGTTTCTTGTGGGAAAATCTCCATGGCAAAGTAGAAGAGACTCTTCTTCCCAACAGAACTGATGAAAGTTCATTCTAAAGGTGGTAAACTGACCAAAGATCTCTAAGTTTTGTTTCTTTGTATTGTTGATGGAAAAAGAGTTGTTTGTAAAGAAAGACAAATGAGGTGGGGGAAAATAAACATCTGGAAGTTTATTTTGATTTTTATTATTTTCTTTTTAAGTTTGTCTCTTTTAGGTTTGTTAATAAACTATCTTTTTACCTTCAAAGGTTTTAGGCCTGCTTTGCATTTCTCATTGAATCTTTATCTCAACCACAGAACTGAGTAAGTAACCTCAGTAAGTACACTGGTGTTAGGCAGAGTACCCAGGCCACTACACTAAACTGCTTGCCTGGTGTGAGCAGGCGAATAGGTGAACGTGAAACCACTACACAGGTTCATCCAAACTTCTGAGTATTTCAAAGTTTTATATCTATTCCACTACACATTTGTCGTTAAATTTTACAAAGGTCACTGTTTCTCATGAAAAGTATAAATATATTTTAAAAACTACTACATGATCCTGACTATGTGCATCACATGAAATCCAAGGAAAGGGTCAAATTCAGTTTTTATAAGTATAGTCTCAAAACTTGTAAGTATATGAGTACTGCTGCCTCACACAAATTGCTGTAATAGTGCTTTAAGATACAATTCTGCAACATATCCAGGAGGGCTTTACAAGTTTTTGGTCAGATCTGAAATGTCCTTCAAAAAGTTTAAGACATTATGCTCATGTATAATATTCTATCAAGACAAAGTACATTAAAATCTCAGTCTTTCACTAGATCTATCTACCATTAGAGCTATCAATGATCATCAACATGCAGGATGAAAAAGAAAAAAGAAACAGAAAAGCAGAGTGGTTTAAAATTATACATTGTCCTATATGGGAGGTGCCAGGTGCAAACATCTACTTGGTTTTGGCGGATTTTATATCACCATAGGGCTTCAGCCTGACTCAGAGCCTAAGAATTTTCATAATCATGATGGTTCACATTCACTGTAGAAAACAGATGTTTTCAAAATTCTTTTAAGCAAATGGGTCTGGGATTAGATAGTAATAGGAACAGTGGGATAATGTGAAAATGAACAAAGCTGCTAAGAGATGTTTGTGAGAGACTTGGAAAACATACCATATTTTATGGTTACTTTTTTTTTACAATGAACAAAGTATAAAAAGTACATTTATGTTGTCTTGCTTCAGATGGATTCTCCCACAAATTACTGCTGTTGCTACTGCTATTGTTATTATTAATGTTACTACTCCTGCTGTTGTTCTGCAGATAATGCAATGTAAGATAAAAAACCCAAGATGTTGGGAGATATGCAAAATAAACTCTCATACCATATTGTCTTTGAAAGTAATGTATATTGCTTGTGAAGCAATGAAGTGAATAAATTGCAAAGCCATAATGAAAGGAGCTAGCCTCCTAGCTCAAATCCAAATTAGTCTCTCCACATCTTCCTTGAAAATTGCTTAAAGGGAAAATAAAAATTATCTTTGAAGAAAATTTTTCTTCAACCCTAGATGTTGAATTACATGTGTGTCTATGATAGTGCTTACTGTAGACAGCAATTAGAAAATCAGGGCTTTTTTTACATTTTTTTGAACATTACAGCTTTGTCCCAGATTTCCTACCACAATGTTAAAATTATATGTTCCTGTTCTTCAGTTTTTTCCCCTTTGGCTATTCTGATTTTGGATAATTTTCCTTTCTGTTTTCATTTTGTAACTGAATCTCTGCTCTTCTTAGGCTATCTTGGATGATTTTCTGTCTCTTTGAATTCTGATCAGTGGAAATGGCACTTTAAAGTTTTCCAAGACCTTTCCTGTCTCTTTCCAGCTCTTATCTACTTGGCTCTAAATCTCAGAACCATGGAATGGCTGACATTGGGAGGGAACTTTGCAGTTCATGTTGTTCAATCCCCCTGTTCAAGCAGAGTCAGGAGCCAACCAGCTCCCCATGTACTTATGGGTACATCCCATTAGGACACATGGAATTATCTATGGACAGTTTTCCTAAGTACTACCTGGTCTCATCCTCTTCTACCAAAAATAAGTCTTTGTTGCTCCAGAATTTCCCTTCATCTCCAGGTCCTTTGATCTGGGGAGGGAAAAAAGTTTTTATATAGTGGAATTGAGTGCATCCTCAGAAAGCTATCCAGTAACACCTGAGTGTTTTAGTTGATACTCTTAAGGAAAGAGATACCATCCAGAAATACCTTGACAGGCTTGAGGAGCAGGCTGTGCAAATGCCATGAAGTCAAAGAAGGCCAAGTTCAAGGCCCTGTGTATGGGTTGTGGCAGTACCCAATATCAATATGGAATGGAAAAAAAAATGGATGGAGAGCAGTCCTATGAAGGACTTCGGAATACTGTTGAATGAAAAGTTGGACATAAGCTGGCAATGGGCGGTTGCAGCCCCAAAAATGCAGTCATTTCCAGGCTGCATCAAAAGGAGCATGGACAGCAGGTTGAGGAAGGTGATTCTGCCTCCCTGCTCTTGTGATACCCTATCTAGGGTACTGCATACAACTCTGGAGGCCCCAAAATGAACATGTGAACCTGTTGGAGGGAGTGCAGAGGAAGCCACAAGGATGGCCAGAGGAGTGGAGCACCTCTCCTATGAAGATAGGCTGATAGAGTTTGGGTTGTTCAGCCTAGAGAAAAGAAGGCTCTGGGGAGACTTTACAGCACCTTCCAGTACCTAAATGGGGCCTACAAGAAGGCTGAAAAGAGCAAGTAGTGACAGGACAAGGGGGTAGAATGGCCTTAAACTGAAAGAGGGCAGGTTTAGATTAGACAGTGGTAAGAAATCGTTTACTGTGAGGGTGGTGAGACCCTGGCACAGATTGCCCAGAGAAGCTGTGGATGCCCCATGCCTGGAAGTGCTCAAGGCCAGGTTGGGTGGGGCTTTGAGCAAGTGGGTTCTGTGGAAGATGTCCTTGCCCTTAGTAGGGAGTCGCCACTAGACAGTCTTTAAGGATCCTTCCAACCCAACCATTCTATGACTTTGTCATTATTCTCTGATACACAGGAAGTCTACAGACTTTTATATGTCTTGAAAATATTTCTTTATGAAAGGATGTTGCAAGACAAAGTAAATCGAAAAACTTTGATTCCTCACAGGTGCATGAAGCACAGAACTGAGGTCTCTTCCTTCTTGGGTATATTACAGGAGTAGGCTGTTTTATGGTGAGACAGCAACACTTTCTACCACAATGTTTTTTTCTTGAGAGAAGAGTTATGACAGATATGCTGCTATTGAGTGTGGGTTTGATGTAGTTTAAGCATGGATTGGCTTGGGTTTGCACAGAAAAGCAAAGACAGACAGATGTGTTGGAATTTCCACATAACATCTAGATGAATGCAGGCAGCAACCTTTGGTAGGACTTAAAGCCTAAAACCATACACAATGTGATCCAGAAGAAGTTTTACTGATGAAGAAGCTTTACTGATGAAGAAGCTTTACTGGTGAAGGCCAGTCCCAATCAGACTTTCAACTGACTAAATAATAGATTTTAATCCCTTGCACTCGTGGGCTTTGATGTTCACATGTATTTTATGTTGCATTTTTTAATTCATTAGTACTTTTTTGAATTTAAATCTAAGGATTTAATTTTTACAGCTTTACTTTTGTGGGCTGCTAAGGAAGAAGTTGTTAGCTTGGATTTTTTCATGGCTTCTGCTACTGTATCTCCATTAGCAAGGATGAAAGAAGTTTATACAAAAAGTGATGACTAAACATTTCTACTATAATTTTAAGTCACATTTGATGCAGCTGTTAAAGATATGATAATTTCACTAGAGGAGCATTTTTTTGTACTTCTGGCTTTGTCAGCTAGTTTTATCATTGTCATAATTTATATGTAATTTAAGCAGGATGTCATTTGTAGCAAAATTACCTCAAACATGTTATCTGTCACTTTTTGCTGTGCCCAAATATTCTTCATTTCAGAAAGCTATCAGTATGCTTGTGACTGCTCATACAAAGCCCTTCTTATCCTCCAAATATGTGTCTCACTCTTCGGCCAATAAACAGGATAATTGCCATTGTCAGTCTCAAGCAGATAATGGGGTTTTTTGGTCAGGTATTGGGCTATTTAACTATTTAACAGAACTGGAAAATATTTTGTGGAATATACAATTCCTTTACAATGTATTTGTGCTTCTGTTTAACAAGTAGAATCTACTTATTTACACTGTGATGAATTTCATAATGTGAGATCCTAATTGAGAACCAAATGTAAAATGGATTAAATCAGAAACTACAGATATCCCTAATTGTCCATGACTAGATCTACATAGATATACTTAGCTGTTCCTTAGGTTAATAGCACAGGCTTTCTGGTAATTAATTAATTTAATCCACTAATTCATTAGTGTAACTTTTGAACTGTCATTTTCAGCACAAGAGACACACTTCAAAAACTGGGAGACTGAGGCATCTTTAAGATATTTACTAGTTCCAGACAACCCAGAATATGCTAATTACTAGTTGGAAAATGCTAATTTTTACACGTAGTAGAATATATAATGCAAAGCCACCCAAGAATTGTTCTGCTGGCCTGAGGAAATGTTGTCACTGTTTGCAGAATACATAGGGGTTTAACAAAAATAGGTCTTAGTCACTGAGATGCATTTTCATTAGGAAGAGAACTGCTCTGCCTCAATTTTTGAAACAAAACAGGCACAGAGGTATTTATAACACAGTTGTAGTTGGAATGTGCACTGGACATTTGCCTTCAACTGAAAAGAAACTATTTTTTCCCCTGTAATTTCTTCTACCATATTCCTATTAATTCTTACATACTATTTGAATTTTTTAAAATATGAACTTTATAAACCTTTACAGCCACACCAATAAATGGCTTTTGCATTAAAAGTAACTGTCTGATCAATAATGAAGATAATGCCAAAGGGTATTTAACATTCACAATAGAGTGAGAAATGGCAAAATGAAGAAAAAATATTTCACATTCTCTTAGTTGTAGCCAAAAAGAGTTTCAAAGCATAGCTAGAGGCTGCCATGAACAAAATCTATCGTGTAAGCAGCCACCTGTGAACAGTCTCTACACAGTTTCATGAAGGGCATTTATCATTCCTCAATTAAAATGTCAAAACTAATTAGACTTCCCCTCAACATACTGTATCTTACACAGTGGTACAATAAGAGAAAGACTTTCCCTTGAATTACTAAAAAGCAAAGGGGTTATCTGTGAAAGCCCCAAAAGAAGCAAGGGAGCCTTTCTGTAGGGTTTTCAAATGCAAGGGAGTTAATTCATCAGGTGTTTACAGCCCATAAAGTATCTATGGATTTGAAATTTTACCTGGATGAAGGACACATTCATTCTCATAAGACTCCAGACCAAATTGTTCTATGATTAGGAGAGATGTGCCCAAGATTCACAGGTTGTTTTGATGGTGACTGGCATCATATATTGGCTGTTTGGCAGAGAGGAGACTTCACTATTCATTTTTTGGTACTTGCTTTTAATCCAGTATGACACATCTTAACAAAGCTAAACACCAAATGATTAACAGTATGTTCTTTCAAAAAAGGGCTTCAAGAATCTTTCTTTTTCCAATAAGGAGTGTTCAGTCCAGCCTGCAATCGGATTTACAGAAAACACAGTGGAAAGCAAAATGTTAAATATTATTAGTAGTAACCTAATGAACTTCAGCGAAACATATATTTAAATAAAAATGCAAATATTTCATGAAATCTGCCACTGTTAGCTATAAGAAATAAACTAAAAGATATAAAATCAGTAAATATGTTCTTATTACTGATCTCCTGAAAAACTGCAAGCACCATGTGCAGATGTGCATAATGCAGTTTAATGATTTGAAGATGCGAATCACTGTATTAGTAACACTCTGTAGGCTGGTCAAATTATATCTGAACATAAAGGGAATTTTTCACTTTCCTTAACTCAATTTAAAATTCAAACTTTAACAACAATACTTTTATTATAATGGACAAGAGTAATTATAGAGTTATGACTCCTCTTTTTTTCTCCATTTCTGAACTTCCTTTCAATCCAAATACAATAATTGGATAATTGAGTTTGGGTTTTTTGGAGATTTTTATTTCCTGTTGCCATTGTTAGAGACAGTGTTTTAGCTCTGGGGTTTTTTCCAAGATTGACTTTCATTTTTATATTTATAAAATATTGCTAATTGTCAGAATCCAGTACTGTCTTTCCAGGTTCTTTTAAGTATTCCAAACAAGGAGGTTTTAATTTTTAATATCAAATTTACTTTCTAGTGAATATTTTATGTTACATGGGACTTTGACTTTGCAGAACAATGCAGCAATATAATGAAATCACAAGACAAACAAAATCTAACAATTACAGTATACAGTTGATTTGTAATACAGATGTAATTCCTATTACAGGTCTCTGTAAACTCACCATTATGATGCTGGGTGTTCTCAGTCTCCAAAAATGAATATGTGAGTTAAAGCCAGCTCAATCCCTTTGCTCTCTTCATACTTAAATTTGTTGGTTTTTCAATGTTTTTCAGCGGCATGTGTTCACACCCCCATGCAGGACTGATTGGCTGGGGAAGATACTTTGTATTGGCTATTTAGGGAAGGCCATTTACACAATTATTTGACACAATCATCAGATACAGTCAATTACTTGAAATAAAGGTTCCTCTCTGGTGCCCTTTATGTTGTGCTTCCTTTGTAACAGCGGTACTCCTCTAGGTCCATAGCGGAGCAGAATGTTCCTGAGGCCCTTGGAGGGTCCCAGGTCACAGTAAGTGGAGATACACTGGAGGAAACTGCAAACTGTGGGGACACAATGCAGAAGCAGATGCTGACAGGAGCTGCAGCCCATGGCAGATCCCTGCTGTAGCAGTGCATTTCTGGTGGTCTGCACTCCATGAAGAGGACTGGCACTGGAGCAGTCATTGAAGAACTGCTGCCCATGTGAAGGAGCAGTTCATGAAAGACTGTAACCCTCATGAGGGACCCCATGCTGGAGCAGGGGAAGAAATGTGAGGAAGGTGGGGTGGCAGGTGCAAAGTATTACAAATTGACTGCAATCCTCATTCCCCATTCCCCACATGCCACTCGGAGGAGACAAAAGAATCAGGAAAAAAGGAGCTCTGTGTGAAATATCAACAATGTGAAATTGAACCTGGGAAGAAAGAGGGAGGGAAGGCATTCTTAGTTTTGTCCTTTTTTTTCTCGCCATCTTACTCTATTTTTTGCTGGAAAAAATTTAATTGCTCTTTCTCCAACTTGAGTATTCTTTGCCAATCATGGTAATTGCAGAGTGATCTCCTCATCTTTATCTCAACCCACAAGCATTTCATTCACATTTTCTCCTACAGTCATGTTGGGGAGGGAGACTGATGGAGTGGCTTGGTGGACGCCTGGTAGCCAACAAATCTTAACCTTCTGCACCTATCTTCTCTCAGCCTTCTTTTATTGACTGGTAACACCAATAAAATGGAGATCGACAACCATCCCATGATATTCCACATAATTATTGTCTGTAACTAGAAAATTTTTTGGTAGTGACTGCTTCTCTTCTGTTAATAGTACAGTTTCTCTGGAAAATGAACATAGAGAGATGCAGTAGGTAACAAAATATAAACCTAAAATTCTCTCCTGCTCATAAATATTTTTTTCTATCATGAATGAGACACAACAAAATGTCAAAGAGGGAAGAACTGAGAGGAACACCTTCTATTTGGCAACAAAGAAAAATATTTCTTTACTTTCATAATTTTTTGGTAGGTGTTTCAACACTAGAAACACCTGCCCTATCACTAGAAATATTAACAGTATGTCAGAAAGTTAATGGAAACTTCACTCATTAAGTGTGTACATCAGTTGGAAGCTACAGTGTGCTAATTCAAAAAGCAAGAAAATATATGTGGGAAAATGTAGGAAATGAGAAAAGTAATAAGCAATGTAAATTCTGAGCAAAATTATTCTCCACTATTCCTTCCCCTTCACCAAAATTAAGATACTTTAAAATTAAATTTCCACTTCTGGTAAGGCATGTTCTTTATTTGCAACTACATCTATCCTGATGTTAACTGTTTTCAGCTCCTGCTTCTACTTACATTTGCAACTCAGATGCTTGGCTGGGACTTGAGAAATTTTCAATGTACTTCCTTCACATTAAACAAGCTGAGGTCCTGCTTAGCAACAAACCTTAGAAATGATTAATTTTCAGGGGATTACTTCTCTGTCATGATTATATTTTATGATTATATTTTTTAGGTGTTATATACTAAGGGATTCTCAGGCACTATCTTGGAAACAACATTAAAGTTTGCATTCTTGATAGCTTTCAAGAGATGAAATACCAATTTCCATTAGTGAGTATACATACAACAGACACATGAAAGTATCAGCCAATAATTCAGGTAATAACCATAGCAATCATCATGCCCCAAAAGGCATACAAATTATTTTAAAATACAAGTACTTTTAAGACAACTTTGCATTAATAAAAAATTAAAAATTATAAAACAGATAGCAAAGTCAGTTCTGTCAAATGTATGCTATTTCAGTGAAATTTATTTGATACTTTTTCAGAATATGAGACTGTTCCAATATGGGTCATGTCTAAATGAGTCTATGATAATTTCTGATGCATAAATATGTATTAATCGGGGATTTTTGCATATAGAGTCCATTTGTGTATCTGTTGTCATATTTCCTTCATTCTCGTACTCAGGCAAATACATATATGTAAATAAATAGATCCCGATGATTCCCCTTCCCTCCAGTCCTCTTTTTAAGTTCTAGAAGTTCTCTGATAATTTAGACTCTGATAAGAAAATAATGAGCAAATATTTATGCTACCATCAATGTGCACATCTTGGGTTTAGTGATATAATTCTTTCATCTAAGGTCATTGTGTTTTGCTTTGCTTTCAAACTTTTTTTCCTAAAACTAAAATGAAAAAATATTTATGTCCAAACTTTTTTATGGAAGATTGAAGAGCCAGCAACTGTCCTCAGCACTAGTCAGCATCATGTAAATCATATCTGCAAAAGACTTCTGGAAACTGTCTAAGGAGTAACAAGAAGCTACCTTAAAACATCATCCCACAAATGATCTATTGTTCTTGTTCTAGTAAATCTTCTTGTCTTTATGTAAGTATACACCACATAAGTTTATCTGTATTCCACTAGTTTTCATGCAAGCAACTTCCATTTACATTCTTTGCTTTTAATTTTTTATTCTTTCAATAGATTTTTTTGTTGTGTGAAGTGGAACTGGGGTGTAGCATAGTAGTTATCCTCTACAGCAAAACTTCAGCAAAAAACCCAACCAAACAACAAACAACCACTTCCCAGGAAAAAAGACTGTTAAGAAGGGAGTGATTGATCACCTGTCTCGAGAGAAATACAGAGGTGTGTCACAAAGAATCAACTTACCCAGACTAGATTTTTACCAACAAAATGCATTTGTCCTTATCCTTATAAAAATGTCTTGGGATCTCTTAATGAACATTAGTTACCAGGGCACTGATATAAATTTCTAAAGTTATTTCTGTCTCTCAAACATGTTGTCATCTTGATAAAACACGATACTACTGCTGGCTGGGAAAGCAAATCATCGTGTTTGCAATGTGCAGACAAATCATTCTGATGTGAAACAAAGAACCGAAGAGTCTCTGCAGAGAAACTAATTCTGATTAAAAATCCTGTCTGCAGTAGCTTTTCTAGCCAAACTATATTATATGGAAATGTGGCCACATCCTTTAGAAATTCAGATCAAATTAAGACCAGTATACTATTACATTAAGTGTTACAAGAGGCAAGAAAGATGTGCACCTTATTTAAATGTGATTTTATTGAACTACATGACTATTTTAACAACAGTTAAAGTAATTAAGTATGGTACTAATTACAGCAGTTAGGAGTAACAGCATTATTTACTCTAAGGTTTCCTTATGTTTGCAAGAATAACACCTTTTTTCTACCTGTCTGACGACTTAGTCAAAATTAGCTAAACTATAATCGTCTAAACATTCAGCTTCTAAGCATATATGCCTGGTTAAAAAAAAAAAAAGAAAAACAGCACACAGTGCTGGACATGTCTCTAAAACAAGCTGAAGAAGTATATCTGGGTTTCTATACATTTTAAAAATGTTTAGAAACTTCTTTGAAGACCTTTTGCCCTATGCTTTAAACTGTAGAGAAGAAATTTGTCAGGAAACATGGATTTTTGCCAAGTTTGTAAAAAACCCCCACAATTTAGCCAAATTACACATCTTTTAAGAAGTTTGCAATGCATACATATTCAATTGGAAAGCAGAATTTTACAGTTCCATTCCCTAAGCACTCAACTGAGCATGTTCTGGTCAGGTCTCAGCAGATATTCATGCATCACGGAATCTCTGTGTCAGAATTAGAGGTAGCAGCAAAAAGTTTGTTCCTCTTGAACAAGCAGTTGACAAGTCTGTATTTGTGTCCATGCTGCAAGGGAAGTTGGAGGGAGGAGCTGAGGGTGCAAGCTACCCTATTTGAATTCAATCATGATAAAAGACATTTTTACAGCTAGATGACTAGACAGAGATTAGAAGGGGCATAGGATGTCAAAAATGAAGAGAGACCAGCTCTCAGAGTGACTCAGCTCAGCTTTTTTTGGGAAGGACAATCTGGGATTGGGCGGCTGGCAGGGTTAGATGGCTCGCACCGCAGTCTCCCCAGGCGGCGCAAAGGAGGAGGGGCACTGCTCCGGCGATCCGGGTCCTTGAAACTTGGTTGCTGGAGTGGGGTCGCTGGAGCGGCGCTCTCCCGGCGGTCGGGTCCTCGGAGCAGGGTCTTCTTCCTCGCAAGAGTGGTCTGTCAAAGACTGCCAAACTGGCCTCTACCCCGATTTTTATGGAGTTCAAGGCAAGGCCTGATTGGTGGGTTTTTCAGTCCTTCTTGCGGTTGGTCAGTTCCAAATTTTGGCTCATGATTGGCTTGAACACCTAGGGGTGTGTCTAGGTTTTAATAAAACTACTGTGTGGAACTTTGTGGGGGTCCCGCTCCAGTGCCGTCTTGGGGGGGGGGGCAATAGGAAGGATACAAAGGGGTTCCCGAACTTGCAAACGTTTTAAATACAACAGAGACTTACAAACAGTAACACTTAACAACTTTAACTTGAACAGTTCTAACAGTTTCATACCTATTTATTTATCACATAGGAGGTTCAGTTTCATGGAAAACACATAACATGGTATAAATTGAGAATTATTTTAAAAAACCCTAGGATTCTGGCATCAAATTTCAGGAGACCTGTTCAGGAATTTATTATTAGAAGTGGTTACGATCTGATTTAAACCCAGAGGAGCAAAGAAAGCTAAGTCCCTGTATATAAACTGGAAGGAACTTTGAAGGTTCAAAATATTCCCAAAAACGAGATTAAAACCAAACGAGATTAAATGTTGATGCCAAAAATTTGATATATTTTTATTTAATAGTAAGAGAAGCAAAGAGAAAGAAAGAGAAAAGTAGATACAAGTTTAGAAAAGACCAAGGCTACTTTAAAAAGCATAGGACAGGTCACCACCACACTGTACTACCTTCAGTGCTGCTGAGACGGGGTGGGGGGAGCAGAGAAGTTTTTGCCTTTTTTCCTGCTGTTTGAAGCGCCTTATCTGCCTTCTCCGATCTCTGGGGCAGTTTGGCTGGAATGCGGTGGCCCTTCCTCCGAGATGCAGGAGCGGTGCCCAGGCCCTGTAGCCGAGCCCCAGGATGCTCTCACCACGGGATGCAGGAGCGGGGCAGGGGTTCCACAGCTCACCGGTGACTGCGGCCCGGCGGTGCAGGAGCGGGGCAGGGGTTCCACAGCTCACCGGTGACTGTGGCCCGGCGGTGCAGGAGCGGGGCAGGGGTTCCACAGCTCACCAGTGACTGCGGCCCGGGGGTGCAGGAGCGGGGCAGGGGTTCCACAGCTCACCGGTGACTGTGGCCCAGGGGTGCAGGGTCGGGGCAGGGGTTCCACAGCTCACCGGTGACTGCGGCCCGGGGGTGCAGAATCGGGGCAGGGGTTCCACAATCACCGGTGACTGTGGCCCAGGGGTGTAGGAGCAGGGGATGCTCCTCAGGCGGGCGGCATTGCCTCCCGCAGGCCTCAGGGTGTCTCGCAGCAGGCCATGGTGGGAGAGGGGGGAAGGCAAAGGTCAGGGATTTTGTCTCTCATTTTCCCTTCCACACTTTTGCACCAGTTTCATCGTCCTTTTTATGGGCCTCAAGACAGGCTACCCACGATCCATACCGCACGTGGTTTCCAGGCGTTCAAGAGTGATTATGATAAGCAGACATAATGATGAAGCACTTTTTGGAGCCTTTCTCTTATTATTAGGCTCTTACAGAAGTGAAGGGACATTAGAAGTGGAAAGCACAGGCAAATATACATGGATATAATCTAGTAAGAAATTGTAGTAGTATCGCAGAACTGAGATGGTCTCTGCAAAATAAAAGGATTAATATGTTGTAAAAGAAGAAGCAAGATTAGATGCAGAGCCCAGAAATTAGGCTTTTATTAGAAAGTATTTGAGCACTCATGGAAAGACACAAGTAAAGGTCAGAAGGCAACAAGCAAGGCAGTCTGAATGAAAAACGGTGAGGAGTTGATGTAGAATTTATTGGGCAAGCTGTTAGCAGGACAGTGTTCAGCAGCATGCAGAGGTTTTATCCAGAAAGGGAAGAGATTAATGATGTGAGGAAGTATGTATGACGTTTAATAGCTTTTGCTTATTGGAACTGTATATAAATTCCAGCACAAGCATAAGAACAATAAGTACAATTACTGTGTAAAAAACGTTCAACTTTGGGAGAAAACAGCACATAATAGCTGGCAATCATAGCACTAAGATATTTACATGAATGACAGTAGAAAATATAGCAGTCTTATAAAATGAATAATTAAATTATGCCAGTAGTACTGTATAAATGCTAAAAATTCAACATCATGTTATCATTAAAATATTAGCAGAATAGTGTTATGGACATGACATGCACCCTCAGTGCCAAATTTCTGAGTTCTCCCAATAAGCTTAAGTTAACAAGTCTCCTACCTCAGATTTTAGAGTTCACATCCATGATACAGGTGAGCCAGCAGCATCTGCTGAAATCTGAAGGTGACTCAAATCATGTACTCCATAGCAGTTGACTATCAGACACCGATACCTGCAGTGCTGATCCTCTTACATCAAAAGTTTCAGATCAGTCATTTAAGCTGCCTTTTATCCCATCAAACGATTGGTCCTGTTATTCTGTTTTTTATTTCTCAATATTTGTGCTCTGATTGTTACATTGCTGAGTTTGTTTCTTAGTCTGGAAATAACTGCTGTGTCCTTGGTCAACATGTCTTCCTGAGAATGATCCTCTGGGGAGTCAGGTCCTCAAAACAAATCAGAAATTAACATTTCAATTAGTCCATATCTATGCAATACCAAATACATTTGTATTAGCAAATGCCACACCAAGGCTTATTTTGACTTCAGTCGTCATTTTTCCCCTGCTATGGTGGCCACATGCTATGGTGCATCAGATCAACATTTTCCTGATCATTCAAATCAGCAGTTCCCTTCTTCTGCAATAGCAGTACATTCATGTTTATTTTTCTATTCAGGATCAGCAACCCCATTTCCTTACATAAATTTAAAACCTTTTTGACATTCTTAAATTTCTTCTTGCATGTGCAGTTAGGAACTGGGAACAGTAGAAACAAGGGGAAATATTAATGTGAATTTCAAAAGATAGAAGCATATACTGACTAGTTTAGGAGAATCACAAAATGATTAAGGTTGGAAGGGTCAGCTGGAAGTCTTTTAGTTCAACCTCCCTGATCGAACAAGGTCCCCTAGAGAATGCATCTTGGATGAGAAAATCTTCTACTCCGTCTTCACGATTCACAATCACTGTGTGAAACTAGTCTCGTGGCAACAACTGAATTACACTTTACAAAAAAGATTAAAATTTTTTGCAACTGTAGAAAAATCCTGTTGCTCATATGACACAAGTCTGTAAGCTGACAATATTTAGGATTGATAAAAGAGTTTGTAACAAGTTTACTAAAACTGTATTTTGAAAATCTGCAAATGAAATATTATGAAAATATTACAAAAATATTACTTATAGATATATTTTGTTAAAAGCATGAATTTTGGCCAGCTTT
The DNA here is from genome assembly GCA_013390045.1 of Picathartes gymnocephalus. Taxonomy (NCBI): domain Eukaryota; kingdom Metazoa; phylum Chordata; class Aves; order Passeriformes; family Picathartidae; genus Picathartes; species Picathartes gymnocephalus. The sequence continues at coordinate 72,497 of WEKY01029191.1, read as the reverse complement.
TTTTCAGAGACAGATGGTGTCTCTTTAAAAATAAAAATGAGACGAATTAATGAGTTTTTAGACCAAATCACTTTCCTATAATTCTTTGTTAGTTTTGCAGGTTTTCAGCATCTCATTTCAGATTGGGTTTTCTTGTTTGTTTGCATTTTCTCTGTGTCGTGGTTTAAGCCCAGCTGGAAATTGGACACAAAGTTATAATACTTTGATTCTCCATTACTGTAAAGTTTAATTTAAGTGGTAACGCATACATTTATGATTTATCATATGGTATTTACATGCTCTATTTTTCTCATGTACCTGCTTATCAGTCATATGTCCTTTTTTATACTGACTCCAGAATTTCTAATGCTCATCAGAAGTAATAACTTTTACTCCTTCTGAACAGAATTCATATTGACTCCGAGAGAACTGCAAATAGCTATGAAGCAATTAATAATCTCCCCCATGTTGGGGTAATGAAAGTAGAACAAAAGGCGTTTGGGAGTTCAATGATCAATATAATCTGATTTAAGGAGAACTTAAATTCTCTGCCTCAGGGGAAAAGAAGCCTCTCAACATATGTGAAAACTGAATTCCAAATTCAAATGTGATGAAGAGTAGCTTATACCCTAGGGTCTAGAATATCCCACCAAGGAAAACCAGACAGTAATAATTGGAACACTTAGAAACGTGTTTACAAGAAATGACTGGGTACATCAAGAGCATATTCTGGTCTTTGATTTTAGAGTCCAGTGGTGGAACTAAATCAGAATGCTTGTACCATGTCCCTACTGAAAATGAACAGATGGCCTTGATCTCTAGTGCCATGAATATTTTTTTGCACATACACTTAAGCAGCAAAATTTACACCCCTGAAAAAAGAACTGGAGTTGGGAATAGGGGAATGACGGCAAGGGATGGGAGAAAAAGAAAAGACTGTGAAACATGAATGGCTGTGAAAGTCTATGAAATCTTTAGGATTCTGCTTGTTAGCTAATGGATTGTTTGGTTATAAATCATCAAAGTTTATTATAATATCAGTTTACTAACAGTAGATCAGTTTTATTGTGAATAATTACTGGAAAATAAACAAGCAGTTGAAATAATATCCTATCCTCAGGCACACAGAAAGCCACGTTATTGTTGCACATCATTGCTAAATATAACTAAATTATAACATGGCAAAGCTGTGCAATGAATGTTACAGTCTATAGCAGTACCAAAGTCAGGCATCATTTCTCCCTATGTTTACGCTTTCTACCTCATCCCTTTTTACATTTCTTTCCTCTCTTTTCAAGTCTTTCATCTTTTTATTATCATATACAGGTAACTTAATTTTCTCCAACTTTCCTTACTACTTTTCTCATTCCTCTTCGCTACTTCACCTTTCTCTCGCTGTTACTAAGAAATTTGTAATAAGGCTTCTTGATTTTCTACAACAATTTCATAGCTACTTTAATGTCTTGTACCAAAAAAGATAACTTAGTGGTATTCCTCAGAGATTTTTGCTCACTTTTGCAAATCTAGTGAGAACTAGAATTTTAAATATATTGAAAAATTTGTGATGAAGTTAGTGTCTGCTCCATCCCCTCAGGAACCACCCCATCAGAGTAGAAAAGTCTGGAAAAGTGTGGACCAAGGTATCTGACATCAAATTAGCATCCCAAACATAGAAGTTATAGTACCACCCTTCCTGCTGTACATGATGAACTTCTGGGTGAATGACTACAGACATTGATTAGAATGAAGAAATCTCTTCAGATCATATTTTAAAAGAAAAGTCTGAGCTGGAAATGTCTCGAGGAGAAGAAAAGTCCACAGACAGTGAGATTTGCCTTGTACTTTTCTCCAAACATATCATACATGTTGATCTTTCAGTTAATGCAGTTGACATGTAACTAAGGAGATGTCTTCTGTAGTAGTAGACTAGTAACCTCCTCTCCTTTTATAATTTTGTTAGCATTATATTGGTGACTCAATCTTCATGTACTCTGTGGATTTGCCTGGTATATTATAGGCATATTATTAATCTGTAATTTCATATACATTTATACCAAAAAAGGATACTGGATCATCTAATGTGACCCACTGTGCACTCCAGACCTAATTATGTGCATTTCACTAAGGCATATTTTTCTAAAGACATTCAACCTGCACTACAGCTTTTCAAGAGATTAGGATTTCAGTATTTTTTTTTAATTTCAAAGGAAAAACACATTCTTCATCAACATATATAAATTCTTTATAATTGCAATAGTACTTTATACAACACAAAATGTATTGTATATTATAACCATACCTCACATGTCTTCCAAAAACCAAAATTCAAATGAGTAATTTAGTATACTAACTTAACAAGGGTGGCTACTATAGCAGATAATGAGTAATTAAGTTTGTGTGTTCCTCAAAAAAGCATATGAGTGTAGTGTGGGGGAGGGGTGAGTGGGAGAAGAAATCAGACAACAAGCCCCTCTTGGTAGTGAGAAGCAACCGTGAGCAGAACAGAACTTATTTATTGAGGTTGGAAGCTTCCTTTAAAAGGGGATTCATTCAAAGTTCCCAGCTTGCCATCTGATTGGCTTGGGTTGTCGCCTGGGCAGTGCCTTGATCAGTGATGTGAGATGTATTCTATTGGTAGAGATATTTTACAGACAGTTTGCCTGGTACCAGGGCAAACTGTACACTGTAGCATCTGAGAAGGCAGAAAAAAAATAATAATAATTATGCATGTCATCTCTGTTATGAATTGTTTTCCATTGACCTCCTATGTTCTCCATTTTCAGATATCTCAGTTTCCAATATCAGTTCAGAATTAATATCTATGAAAAAACCATTTAGAGAAATGAAACAGTGTATATTTAAATGACTCAATCAGCCCTAAATGTTTCTGAAGCTGTAAGAACCTTGTCAGACCATAAGCAAATAAGGAACTCTGTCATAATTTGCTGGTCCATCTTACTGGAAAATATTGTGAAAGATCAAAAGACAGGATAAGAAGAAGCTGTACTAACTGCATTGCTTCCATGTGTTTCTCCCTTCTAAGGCATTGCAGTAACAATGCCTTGTATCTCATAGATTGGATGGATGGGTCAGCTTGTCAAACAAAGCTAAAAATTAAGGGGTTATTCTTGTCAGGTGGAGAAAACAAATTGCTCATATTTATCACACCCACCTTAGGGGAAAGCTTTTAAAAGAAGCGAAAAATTTCAAAGTCCAAGCTATTATTTATATCTTCCTAAAATTTGCAAAGACCTCAGCTGGAAAAAAGGCGGTATCTTTTATTACTGTACTAGTTTCCTACACTCTTAATATTCTTCTCTATGTCCTAATTTCCACAGTGCTTAATCACTGCATTCTGATAAAGAGAAGCTAGAAATGATAATCTGTCATTAGCTGCACATAGTTGCTTCTTTTCACCTTTTAATTTCAGCAAAAGAATGGTAAGACAAATATTGCAGCAGTTGCAGAAAGAACGAATTACTCCCCTTCAACTTTCAGTTGTTTCCTGTTTACTTAACTCTCGCTTTACCCAAACCAGAAGTGTCTAGAACTATCAAACTAATAGAATCATATTGAGAAAATGCAAAGAGGTACTTCAGGCAACATAATTTTGTGTCTCAATCTGCTGGGCAGTGCTGACACACGAAGATGAGTACTTAGGCACTGATTATTGCATTGCCTCATCAGTAATGCTCTTATTCATCTTACCTAACCCTGGAATCGACATCTACAGGACCTGTGTCCTTTATGGGCATTGGAGTAAAACAAGAATTTGCAGGATGCAATTTGTTTTTAATCCTAATGAATGCTAAAAATAGAAGAGAGAAATTTTGCTGTAGAAGTGTCAACCCATTTATAGGAATGTGGTGATTTAAAATCAGCTGGGGATTAAACTCTGAACAAACTGCTTCATGTCCACCCATCCACTCTGGAGAGAGAGGACAGAGTCCACAACGCTAGCTGCCAGCAACTTCCCCAAAGAAGGAAAAAATCAAAAGGTGGTCACTCCTTGTGTGTGCACTCCATTCTCTTCCTTCTGAAGCCACTCACCCCAGGGACGATTTGTGTGGTATAAAACAAAAACAGGCATGCCCACACGGCTCTGGGCACCATCCTCTTCTCAGCACCTGCAAGCAAAACTAGAAGAAGTCATGTTGGGGGTTAGTTTTTTCTTTCCTTTTGTTTCCTTTAATGTATAGAATTTTTTCCCATTAAGTTGCTTAAGAACTCTAACTACTGGGTACTTAAGAAAAACAAAGGATTGTGGCCAAGCCCTGAGGAGAGGGGCTGGTAAAAGGTGTGGGTGGGGGCAGCGGCGGGCTGGCGCTGTGCTTCCGAGGAGAACACGTAGAGGTGCTGCTCTGCTTTTTGGGGAGAGGAGTTTTGTTGCTGCCGCTGGACCCCTTGCTTGGAGCCATTTCTGCTGCCGTGGGTAAGCCCGTGCCCTGGACTGGGACCTATTGCCATCTGCTCGGGGGTCCAGGATCCTGAGCTAACCCCTCCTTGCTGGGTTGGGAACCGGGCTGCTGCCCCTTCCCCGCCCCCCACGACTCCTTCGGCACTGCTTCGGGTTTTTTTGCTACACTGCAGCCCCTGTACCCCCTGCCTGCCAAGGCGCCCTGCCGTCCCAGCTTGCTGCTTCCGAGAGTCCTGCTGGGGCACCGGGATCGGCTGCCCCAGGGGGTTTGTGAAGCAAAGCCTCTCTCTCTCTTCCACCCCTCTCCATCCCGGCCGAGCCGCCATTGCCATGCGCTCCTGAAGCTCACGCCATAGCGCCCCCTGCAGCAGCGGGGGAATCATCGCACCTGCCCTGCCCACTGAGCACCACCAGCGCCCCCTGCTGGCTGTGACCATCACTGCACCCAAGGGGACAGTGCCTGCAGGCCCAGAGGGCTGGGACCGGGTTCCTGGTTCTGTTTGTTGTTAATGTCATAGGAGTTGTTTGTTCACTTTATTATAAATACTAATAAAGAACTGTTATTCCTATTCCCATATCTTTGCTTGAGAGCCCCTTAATTCAAAGGGAAAGGGTTTACATTTTCCATTCCAAGGGAGGCTCCTGTCCTTCAAACCAGGACAAGTCACCAATGAGAAAGCTCGAATTGGATCATATTGTTGATGTGATGAACATTCGGGGGAAAAAGCACTTTAGTAACTCTAAATTGGACATGTTTTTCCTTATAAAATACAGGGACACATAATAGATTCATAACAGCCTCAACAGACTCTGAACATTTGAACTTTACTAAATTAGCCTTTAGGAACACTTGCAGTACTGTAACAATGAAACTGTCTCTTGAAGATTAAAAGAGATTGGTTTTTCTTTTTGGGCAATTTCACTTTGCTTATAAATTGTTATTTGCCATTTTACCTAAATGTATTTTGCATATTTTTGGCTTTTCCTTTCGAAAAATTGATGATTTTGAAAAGGTCCACTGGATCTTTCAGTATGGAAGAAATGTTAATACAACAAATCCTTTGTGCATATAAAGAGATTTATATAAATATATATGTATTAATTTGTGTAAAATTGGTTTTAACAGTCAATGAGAGGGGGAAACAGAGGAGACTCTCACAACCCATTTGAGTCTATTTCTCTACATAATGCAGTAAAAACAATAAAGATGATGTTTCTTTCCAGGTAATGAGTCATATTTTAAGTTTCCTATTCCACAAATATATTTCTATTTATGCCTTATCAAATGTCTGAAAATTATTCATTCTCTTGTCCTTTCTGACTGCAAAAATGCACAGATATTTCTCTAGGATAATATGAAATTTCAGATTATATAAAGCAAAAATACTGTAGCTTTTCATGAAAGCAGCTATCCATCTGTACTGCAATTAATGAACCATAATTGGCATTTTTCTCAGTTCTACATTTTCTACTAATCAGGAATTTGCCCCTGGGAAATACAAATGCCTGTGCTGAGTAGACACAAGGCATAAAACACTGATACAAAAACATTTAATATAATATATTTTGAACCTCACTGGCAACTAACTAGCATTCTGGAACAAAGTATGGAGCTGAACTCAATGTCCTAACTTGATTTTAATTTTTCTTCTTATGAATGTCTTTGGATATCAAACAGTTTTTATTGTTAATTTCTTTTCAAAACCATATGAAATTGAGGTCTGATTCAAAATTCTGTTCTTAGAAAAAAAGCCATTATTATGTTCAAAATAATTTCCACATTAAACATACTTTTCCCCAAAAAATATTGTATCATCTTTATTTTTACCAATAAAGAAACTAAAGAATAGATGTGTCCCAAATGAAACTGAGTTAATGATGGGATCAGGAGTAAAATCCATCACCCTGTCCCTGTGGAGATATGTCCTCTATCTAAAAACTTTTCCCATCTCAGCTGTTCACAGGCAAGTATGCTGTGTTGTGTGCTTCATTGCTGATGGTCACAGAAGTGTTAGACATGGAAAGAACCACAGGAAGGCAGCAGATGGTATTGTCTAGGAATAGAGTTGTAATTTGTGCTCTTGCATTTACTACCATACATACATTTAAATAATAAGAAATATAATGAAAGAGCAGTAGTTTCAGTGATGGCTTTTGGCATAATTCTAAGCCTGTGTTCAGAGTTTTTGAATTAATTATCCTGTCAATCAGAGTCTAAAAGAAAAATCTAAAGATCCAGTTATAATTTCCAACAGGATACTCTCAGAAAAACGAAATTTTAAAAATGGTATTATATACTATTATATAATTTCATGCTAGAAAATGAGAATTCAAAACTCAGCATTAGATTGCCCACAATTTTTTATTTATTCATTTACTTTAAAAAGTTTTCTTATCCTAAATTCTTTATGCCTCAGGCGTTCATCTGAAGTCCTGATGCTGTGAGCCTTCAGGCTTACCAACAGTAACTGTGATGATGTTTTATAGATGTCTGTATAGTAGTTTAAGGTTTTCTGCTGACTCATAGTCGCAACTGAGAAACGCTAATGTATCCTGTCACCTCAGCTACTCAGACTCATCTGTCATCTCTGGTCTCTAGGCTTGTCCCATACCTTGAGGTGCCGGTTGCCATTCTGTCTGAAGGACTGACTGCAGCAAAGGAGGACTTTTGTGAACACTTATGATTATGTGAATTTTCAAACCCAAACAAGCCTTTAGGGAGAATTCATATATTTGCCTTAGTTACATGTCTAGTAACTTATCAGAACCATCAAGTCCCAAGAATAAAATAGCTGTTTAGAAGGATTGCAGTCTACAAAAGCTTTATTTTTTTTTAAATTATTATTATTATAATTAATTTTTAAGTATCAGGTTATGGACAGAAAATTGTAGATGCACATACTAAAAAAGAACAGTTTCTACTACCATCTACAAGCATTGTATGTAGCAATAAACGGTCTAGTATATCAGAAGAATAAACCCACAGCAGAAAAGTTATATTCAAACACTGATGAACTTGAGGTCAACAGAAAATTAATGGACTAACATCACAGTAATAATTATTCCAAACTGAATAATTTTAAGTGCATTTATCAGAAGTAATGATAAGCATTTGCACATCAGATACAATAACAATCATCAGATCTGATTTCTATCTGTTTTCATCTCTTAATTTTTCTTGACTCCTGAACATTTTCTTATCTTGATATTTTAATTCCACTGTACTTAAATTATATTGGATTTTTCATCGGCTTTGATCCTTACAGTTATACCTCAGCTTCTTGTGACTCATAAGAGGTATGCAATAGTCTGCATAATTCTATTTCAAATATTGTGCCTTTTTGCCTAGGAAAAAAAATGAAGAGTTTAATTTGTTTAATGTAAAGTAAAATATGTACAAAATATTTCTAAATTTAGGGCTTCAGAAAATTCCTCTCTTTCCCCTGATTTTTTTTTCCAGCAAACTGCTTGCCATGATTTACATTTATGAGTAGGAAGAAAGATTTTATGCTTTCTGCTCATGTATAAAATGTTGAAATTAGCAAAATATGAATGATTTCTCACCAAAAAAAGCCAATTGCTTTTCTTAGTTGCTCTGAGTTAATTTTATGACTCCCAAATTCCTACACAGTCCTTTCTTAGAAATTGCCTAAGCCTGTAAGGTTTAAGCTGTAGGACTCAATTCTTTGCCTTGCAGACTTCCATCAATTTTTGACATATCTAACTCACTCTCTGATATTGACTGTTTAGAATTGATTGTTTAGGACATTTGGTAAATTGTAATATTTTTCCATTAAAAATTATAATACTGTGTGAATTCAGATTTTGGTTCCTTTTTTTTTTCTTTCCTTACAATAGTACTCATTTTCTCTTTCGGAATTTCTTGACATGAAAATAAAGCATGAAACACTTTCAAACTTCTCCAGGGAAAACTTGGGTCTACTTGAGCTTAGCCTTGTTATATGTCAATCACTCAACCAGCCTTTGTTTAATGTACAGTAGCATAATGGAGAATGAATCTCAGAGTGCCATGCATAGTAGCTGTTAGTTAACAAGAGAAAGCTAATCTCACCTGATGAATTTTTACCTTTGTTTTACATCTACTTAAAGAGTTTCTAATAACCTCAGGGACTAAGTGTTATTGCTTTAGGGGATATGCTTGAAGTCTTAGTCTCTGTGTTTTTTGCAGCTGTGTCCATGATCACTCTGGAATAAAATGAACTTGGGTTTAGACTAAAATAATAGCATTAATGGCTGAATATTTGTGCTATGTAGCATAACAGAAACTAATTACATTTTTGTGACTTAACAACTTACTATGGCCACTGGCTAAGCAAACTGTTATAAATAGATCAAAGCTGTGCTGCTGAATCATTATCTACACAGCAAAATTAATTGTAGCTGTGGTCTGTGCAACTTGCACGCAGATGAGGAATACACCTGGGGGAGGTCACAAAGTTCTTATGCAAAACTGAAGTGTCCTGATACCTAGATAATTGTTACATGGCAAAACTTGCCCCCAGTTCCATGAAATGTCAAGATACAACTGAGGGAGCCCCTCATGAACTTCTCATTGGCACTTTTTCATTAAAAGAAACATTTTGTGTCAAAGTGAATGGTGGTACTAAGTATGCCCTATACTTAAAACACTGTTAGTAATAGCAATAATTTCTGAAGTCCCACATCTATTTTTTTTTTCTCTTTTTGATGCTTAACACAGAATTTTGAGCTTTCTACATAAAGAATTTGACATTTTTTTCTGGGTAATGTGTAGATAGAAGATCAGAAGACAGTGTATACAAAATAGTAAATGTACCTGGAAAGCCTGAGCATGTGAGTTTCAAAAGAAGTACATGGATGTTACCCTTTATTAGAATAAAGGAAGCAGCAGGAAAAAAAAAATCCCTATAATGTAAGCAGACTCTCTTAATTCTGCTTAATTGAGCTTCTTTTTCAGTATAAACAAGCATGTAATGTCTTTTGTTAATTAGCTACAATTGAGTAAATTCTGGTATAGGCTCATTTTCCAAACTACGTGGTGACATCTGTATTAATAACATCATTATTAACAATTAGGGGGAACAGCAGCCATTTTCACAACTCAGATGAAAATGTCACAGAATTTTTCTGAACAATTACTTTCTATTTAATCTAATAGATTTTTGTAGAAATATCCAGATTTTAAGGTTTTGTATGTAAGCAGGCCAGATTTATCTCTGGTACATTCTCTCCAGGGAATGAATCACAGGATCACACAATGGCTGGGCTTAAAAGGGACCTCTGGAGTCCAATTCCCCCTGCTAGAGAAGGTTCACCTACAGCAGATTGCACAGGATCATTTTCCAAGCAGGTTTTGAATATCTCCAGAGAAGGAGTCTCCACAACATTTCTGGGCGGGTTGTTCCAGTGCTTTGTCACCCTCAAAGGAAAAGAGTTTTTCCTTATATTCAGATGGAGATTCCTGTTTTTAAATTTGTACATCTTGTCCCTTGTCCTGTCATTAGGCACCACTGAAAGGAGTCTTGTTTCATCCTCTTGATGGCCACTCCAAAGATATTGGCATGCATTTATAAGTTCCCGTCTCAGTCGTCTCTTCTCCAGGCAAAACAGTTCCAGCTCCCTAAGCCTTTCCTCATAACAGAGATGGTCCAGTTCCCTAATCATCCTGATAGCCCTTTGCTGGACACTCTCCAGTAGTTTCTTTTCTTTCTTGCATTGGGGAGCCCAGAACTGGACACAGCACTCGAGATGTGGCCACCCCAGGGCAGAGTACAGGGGCAGGATCACCTCCCTCGATCTGATGGCCACACTCCTCCTAATGCACCAATGGTTGCTTTCCAGCAGGTCAGGTCCTTGTCTGTACTTGTGCATGGGGTTATTTCTCTGTGGATGCAGGACCCTACACTTGCCCTCATTGAACTTCCTTAGGTCCTTCTCCACCCAACTCTCTAGCCTGTCCGGGTCTGGCTGAATGGCAGCACAGCGTTCAGGTGTATCAGCCACTCTTCCAAGTTTTCTACCTTCAGCAAACTTGCCAAGCTTGCAAAGGTCTTGTATTGACCCTGGGGAACACCACTGGCTACAGGCCTCTAATTAGACTGCACTGCTGACTGCAACCCCCTGAGCTCTGCCATTTGGCCAGTTCTTAATCCTCCTCACTCTCCACTCATCTAACCCATACTTGATCTTATGCATGAGGATCTTATGGGAGAAAGTGTCAAAAGTCTTGCTGAAAACAACATCCAGTGCTCTCCCCTCATCTACCCACCGAGTCATGTCAGCACAGAAGGGTTTCAAATTGGTCAAGGATGATTTCTAACTCAGGAATCCATGCTGACTACCCTGAGAACATTCTTTTTTTGTCCAAGTGCATAGAGCAAACATCCATAATGAGCTGTTCCATCCCCTTTCCAGGGATTTAGGTAAGGCTGGATAACCTGTAGTTCCCTGTGTCCTTCTGTTCACCCTTTTTGAAGACTGCAGGGACATTGTCTTTCCTCCAGTCCTGAGGCATCTCTCCTGTTCTTCATGACTTCTCAAAGATAAGAGAGCGGCTTAACAATAAAGTCAGTCATCTCCTTCAGCTGGTATTTCCTCTGTAGGCTTAGTGCAAATTAGAGGGAGAAAGGTAAAAAGGATATAATCTTTATCTTTTAAGTTTTCTTTTTGGTTTTTTTGATTGGCTGATTATATTGTGGAAAACCTCTAATTTGACAGTGTACTTCAGGAAGACAAAACCGTGAAAATGTTTCCTCAAACATTTCAAACAACAGATTAAAACTTTAAAAAAAATTTGGAGTGTTCAGAGGAAACCAGAATGGAACAGCACAAAGAAGGTTTCTATCTCAAAAGAGAACTTCAGTATATAGGTAAAGCTGTAGGGGTAATTTGACCTTCAACCCCTGTAGGGGAAGGTTGTTGAGATAGAATCTAGATCACTGAAGCAGAGGAACCTGAGCTCATGACTGAAAGATGAGAAAAAGCTAGTAATTCTACTTAGGGCAACAATATAGCATGAGAGAGCTATCTAGAAGTAGGCACACTTTGGAAGATATTTTTATTTCCATATTTGCACTTTTTTGCTTCTGTGGCAAAATATTAGTATATATTTACTGCAGCACTTTGCTGTGAGATTTAATAAACTTCACCGGGAACAAAATTTGTTTAAAAGTAGTAGGTTTTCATAACATATTCAGCTCTCAGAAAGAATCAGTATTTCAGTCCAAATTAATCTCAACCTTTTTTTAAAAGCTTGCTAACACATGTCAATTAATAAGCAGAGAGCTTATGATAATTGGCACTTAACACTCTATTATGAATAAGGTTGTTTGCTGTTAATGGAATGTAATGGATTTTAACTCTGTACTTTAATATTACATGCCAAAGCATGCCTCTCTCACCTCCCTTTCTGTCTTCACAACAAATTACATAATATTTGACAACGATAAGTAGACAAATGATTATACTTAACACATTTAATATGGAGTATTAAATAAACTGAATGTAACCACTAGATACGTGATATTTATACAGACATTCCTAATGTCACTCCTAACATGAAAGTGGCAAAATTTTTTTGTTTTCCACCTGCCATTGTTAAAACTCACAAAATCCAGTGGGTGGTCAGTCACAAGTGGTGTTCCCTAGGGCTCAATTTTAAGGCCAGTTCTGTTTGATATCTTTGTCAATGATCTGGATGAGGGGATCAAGTAATCAAGTACACCTTCTCTTTGCTGAGGAAACCAGGTTGGGTGGGAGTATTGATCTGCTGGAGGGTAGGAAGGCTCTGCATAGGGATCTGGGATTGATGGGCTGAGGACAACTCTGTGAGGTTCAACAAGGCCAAGTGCTGCACTTCTGTCACAACAACCCCCTGCAGCACTAAAGGCTAGGTGAGAGTGGCTGGAAAGCTGCCTGGTGGAAAAGAACCTGGGGGTGCTGCTCAACAGCTGTATGGACAAGATCCAGAAGTGTGCCCAGGTGGCCAAGAAGGACAATAACATCCTCGCTTTTTTCAGCAATGATATGGCAGCAGGACCAGGGCAGTGACTGTCCTGTACTGGACTCTGGTCACACCTCAAGTTCTTTGTCCAGTTCTGGGCCCCTCACTTTCGAGAAAGATATCAAAGTGCTGGAGCATGCCCAGAGAAGGGCAACAGAGCAGGGAAGTTTCTAGACAGTAAGTCATACGAGAAGTGTCAGAGGGAGCTGGTTGTTAACTTGGAGAAGAGTAGGCTCAGGGGGCACTCTCCAGAACTACTTGAAAGGTCAGGCCCTCCTCCCGAATAATAAGAAACAGGACAAGAGGAAATTGTCACAAGATGCATAAGGGGAGGTTTAGGTTGGATATTAAAAAAATAATTGTGGGAAAGGGTTTTCAGACATTGGAAGAGACTGTCCAGGAAACTGGTGGAGTCATCATCCCTGGAGATGTGTATATGTGTACCTAGGAACAAGTGGTGGACTTGACAGTGTTAGGTTAATGGTTGGACTCGATGGTCTTAAAGGTCTTTTCCAATCTAAACACTTCTATGATTCTATTCAGGTGTAAGTAAACAGCAAACACAAATCTTGAAAGCACTAGGATTGAGACTAAGTGATCTCTGCTAATAATTGCTATTTCTTGTGTGACAGTTCAGGAGAAACAAACTTGCTCCTAGGAATCTGTACGTGATCTAAGTGAGGTAAGTGAGTAGTAAATAAACACAAGAGCCAGCTGAGGCATTGTTTCTGTAATTTTCTGCTGGAAATTAACTTAGGTCAGTTCTCCATCAGGGGATAAAAATACAGAAAGACAAAGAAAGGATGCTTACACTCTTTGAAGTGCAGCCATGCGCCATATTTGTTTAACTGCATAGAGCAATAGCAGTATTTCTTTTCAAGCCAGTGCTAATTACAGTTTGAATCAATCTCTTTGCCATTTCTAGCAGTAAACTTGAAAATATGTTTGCTTGTTGGACTTCACAGAAGCAAATGAATTGAATTCTTAGTTGTTTTTTTTTTAATTCCTGTTTACTGAAGTGCTTATCTATCTATCTATCTATCTATCTATCTATCTACCTATCTATCTATCTATCCTTTTTAAATCCTTACTGTCATTAACTATTAATCTACTTACAGAAAGTGTATGAAAATATCTAGTAGATAAAAAGTAATCAATCTATCTTTCCGCAGATAACTTTTATGAAGTATAAAACAAGGAAAAAGCACCAAGATACTGTAACAAGAGTATATATTGCCCTGTTCACAAAACTAATGCAATGAAAACTTCCTCTTCCCCAAGTAATTACTTCCATTGATTTAATTTGAAATAATAACAATTATTGATAAGTAAGCCATATTAGAACCAAGAGGAAAGGAAAACACATGAAGTGTATGCACTGAATCTTAATGTCACAAGAAGTAAAAGTGTCTATATGATGCAACAGGGCTGGTAAGGTTACCTTCAGTTTCTTCATCAAACAGAATTCCCATTTCTGAAGATGTCAGTTTAATTATTCAATAGCATAGAGCAGATGTATTAGATATATTATTGTTTCAATCACTTGTGATCCTGTGCTTCTTTTGAAGCTCTTTTTTTGGTACACAACCCACTCTCAACAACCATTAAATAGACAATAGAAGTATTACCTTAAGAAAATTACAGATTATTAATAATATTAGGATTGTCTATCAAAGGAATAAATACTTTTCTTCTTATCAAACTTTTCAATAGCTGCATTACCATAGTTCTTGGTATGGTACAATTTGTGGGGTTTATTACTAGGAGACCACCTGTATTTAACTAACTTTATCTACTCCTAGAATTCTAGAAAAAAAAAAATTATTGCCAAATTATCTGAATCTTGTCTATATTCTGGACAGCATATTTATGCTGTGTAAATTGCAGAAGACATCCCTCTATAATGGCAAATTGAGAAAATCTTTTAAAGAATTAGAAAGAGATTGTTGCAACAGCTAGATTCATTTGTTGAGATCCTAGTGCAAACAAACTGATAAAAATGTCAGAAAATGAAACACTCTTACCTTTTATTCTGTATGTTGAAAATTAAATGCTGTATGACACTGACATGTAAATTCCCAGATTTATATGGTGATATTTGCATGGTACTTGCTTACACACATACAGACTGGAAAATAAAACTAAAGAACACTGTAAACACTGTATAAGCCTCTTGACACTTTGAATTTTAGTTTGGTTTATTAATTGGGTTTTTTTATAACAAAAACAGACAAAGAAGGAAATCAAACAAAACCCAACAAAAACAAGAACAAAACCAACCAACTAACCAACCAAAATCCACAAGCAGGTAATGGTTTCCATTTAGTTATTCTGGGGTTGTCTATATTCAGAACTGCTGGTAAAACTTCATGGATTCAGGCCAAGGTGTACACCCCAGTTAGTACTTGAGTATCTGCCTGAGCTGACCTACACAATCAACTGCTTAAAGATAACAATATTCATTTAAAGTAAAGTAACCTGATCCTTGGAGATACTACTTATTATGTTCTATGATGTTGAAATTTTTATAATTCTGCTTTAAATTAAGACTTGCCAATGAAATTTAAAGGGGAGAGAGTCAGTCACTCTTTCCTCAGTGTAGGAAAAGCAAAAGTGCTTAGCATTTTTTTGCACAGATCAAGACTGTACTTTTAAAGTGAATGATGCCAGTGACTGAAATTGTTTCCTTTTTAGTGACTGAAAATGGAATTATAGATTTCTACACAATGGTGATGCATTTGAAAATAGTAATTATTATCTGTACCTTTCTAGATCTTCTGTGAAAGTGAGAACAGCAATAGCAGATATGCCTAGGGGGCATTATAATAATTAAATCTTCTTAGTGTAATAACATGATAGATTGGAAAGTATCAGACACAGAAAAAATGCCTTCCCTCATACTTAAAAAAAAAGATACAAAGCTTGAAGGAACAGAAACATCATCTTGCTCAACCATGGAGCATTATGAGAAGGGTTAGGGAATTAACCCCTTTTTCCTAAAATCTAATTGGAATCTAAAAGGACTATCTCATTGAAGTGCATCATAGAAACCTGGTACACTGACAAGTATTCAACTGAAAACAATTTACATTTACTTGTCTTGGATTAGAAAATAAAAAGCAAAAAGAAATAAAACTTTTCTCAGACCAAATTTTATACATGGAAACACAGATGGAAATGTGTCAGAATCTGGAGAATATAAAATAACCAAGAAACAAGTCCAATGTTTCTTTGCCATGTGTATTCATAAAAGTCTACAGCTCTAGGAGAACTGGGAAAATCCAGCAAAAATTTTAAAGGAATGTGGGCGGCATAGCAGTGGGTATCCTACTTAGTGCGGTTTTGCTAAGAATTGCATCTCTTACAATCTTATACGGTCAGGATACCTTTTCCCCAGAAATCACAAATAGACAGATAAAAATAGCAGCTTCATTTTCAGAGGGAAAAAAATCCCCCAATGCTGAGTGGTTTTTATGTTTTATTGTTGTTTGGTTTTTTTTAAGGAATGAAGTATTTCTTCATGGCACTGTAGGAATAAAGGAATTTTCTGGCATTTTTCAGAAAAGCTTGCATGATAAACCTAACTGTAAGAAAATATTCTTCCTCCTAAGGTGTCAAAATCAATGAAAAGCTCAGACTCTGTTGAATTTGGAAGGAAGAAACTGGTCCATGAGGTAAGATACTACATTATATTTTTTGCCTTCTAGCTGCAGCTCCTGGGTCAGTGCTAGTCAATACTTAAACACAACCTGTCCACCTGTATCCTGTAAAGGACAGAAAGCCACTAAAGATCTCAGGCATGAGACTTGCTCAGGGATTAGTGCCAGAAAGCCTACCCTTCCTAGCTGATAAAATGCTTTGATGCTTGGCATTCTCCTCTTGATACATTGAAATTTCACCATAGATGTCTAAGTAATGGATTAACTGCATTGGAATGAAGAAAACACAACTATTTCATGGTCAAGCACTGTTTAAAGATATTATAATGTCTCTCTCTTAATTTTTCTCTTCCACTCATTTCCTTCTGTTGCAGTCAGTTTCCAACAGTCCTGCCATTAATTATATCATAAACAATGGGTACTCAGGAGAGATTCAGCTGTCGTGAGATGGTTGATTCTTCTTAGGCTCACTCAGGACCTAAACCTTTCAGCAATTGGCTGTTTGGCATCTCTGCATGTGCATAGTAGCCAGGTTTATGGTATTCTTACTAGTGTCCAAAAGATTTCCCGAATCTGGAAGAAAAAAAAAGCCAAAACCACAAGGAACAAACCCAACAAAGAAATAAACTAAAACCCCAAACCCAAACTTTTAAGAAATTTTGTCACAAATATAATATAAAATTTAAGGAGTATTTTTTTCTTGTAAGAATTGCTTATCTCTCTTTTCTTTGTCCATAAATGAAATGAAGCATGAATATTTATGAGGTATTTGGTATCCAATGCTTCTTGTACTAGTTTTAAAATGCATAGGAGCATTTAAGTACAGAAATCTTACTATTATACCTGTGACAA
This sequence comes from Picathartes gymnocephalus, assembly GCA_013390045.1. Lineage (NCBI taxonomy): Eukaryota > Metazoa > Chordata > Aves > Passeriformes > Picathartidae > Picathartes > Picathartes gymnocephalus. The sequence goes on along the minus strand of WEKY01029191.1, from coordinate 55,588 downwards.
CGGGAGAATTTTTGAAGATATTTCTGAACTTTCCAAAATTGAAATATATTTAGAAATAAAATTACTAGAATTACTGAAATGTAAACTAGTTCATTCTGTCTGAAAACACTTAAAGACTTTGACAGCCATTTTTAATGTGTGTTTTTATTCACATTTTTCGGTGTAAACAAATTTAAGAAAAAAAGGTGTCTGCTTTTACTGAATTTTATGCAATTCCTTCTATTTCATTTTTTCTTGGTTCTATTACACCTCTATGAAGAAGTCTTTAATAAAATCTATGTTTTGTACACTATATCAAAATTTCATAATCAGATTTTTTCCTTAGCATAATTAAGTTTCTTTCACAAGTAGTGACTCATCTCAGATTTCAAAACCTAAAATCCTGAAATTGTTCAAAGATATTTTGCATGAACTTACCCTGGATCTAAACAGCACAGGTGGCAGCAATCTGGCATAGAATACAGCATGTCTGAGTAGTAAATCAAAGTACGTCAAAGAATCAAAAGCCAAACTCAAAATAACTAATTGACAAAATTTAAAATTAAAAAGTGAACGAGCTAGTAAAAAGCTTGGTTAATGCCAGAATAACTAATGATATACCCTTAGATCACTCAACAAAGAAAGACAAAGTTTCCTACAGAAAGAAAAACACTGCATTTTTTTTCATTGAAAACATACACATTAAAATACATGATGTCACCATTTACTGGGTAATGTGCTCTCACATTAATTTAATGTAATGTACTTCTTCATTATTTTCCAGTTACATTTATTACAATTTTCATTTTTTAGGTAAGCTACTCATGAGCTTGTTTGTAGAACTTGTAATGACAACAGCCTTCCAAATTATTATGATTTTACTGCATTTAAAGGCCAGTGAAATATAAAAAGTTGGTAAGTTTTTGGGATGAAGTAGGTTTATACTAAGAACCCTCCCTGAAACCTTACTCAATCTGCAAGTTATCTAATTATGTGTATTGCAATAGGTCATAGATCCTTTCATTTCAAGGGAATGTGAGCACTGCGGCCTTGTTCCGCATCCATCAATATCCATCTTCTGCTCTCCAAAGTCTGGCTGCCACCACCCCTTATCAGATATCTTGACAGGATAATTGGAAACTGGTATCAGTGAGGAGGTTAATGTGTCAGGGAAAGCTGCATTTCACCTGAGTCTTTCTTCACAACCTTTCTCTTAAAAGGTCATACTTGTACAGTCAGATGGAACAAGCATGTTCATCTGTTTCAACAATGCTGATAGTTGTTTCTAAGTTTCTTTTTTTTGGAAAACTGCAATTACTCCCTAGGCTAATACAACCGTCAGGGATTTGTTTCCTTTTTAGATCAGTAGCAACATTTTATTTTTAATTTAAAACTTGTCTTATGACCAAATGGGACGCAAGGATCAGCATCAGTTATCAGTTTTTGATCAACAAAAATGTACCTAGAAAACCATCTTGAATGTCAGTGTTCTACAGATCGTACAGTGTATGATTTATTTTTCTATATCCAAGTTGTTTGAAGTAATATATGTATTTTCTTACTTTACAGAAAGAAAAGATTTGAATCCAGGAACATGTTGTTGATATTTCTTTGTTTTCTTTTATAATTTTGGCAATAATAATTTTCAGTGACCAAAAGCAACTCCTGTCTGCTTTATCTTTTTTTTAAATTTCAGAATTAGTGTAAAACTTGAATAATCTTTTACCTGTCTTTTTCTCCAGTGTTTTATTTCTCAAGACATGTTATTTTTTCAGTTTATTACTATATAAATTTTCATTCTTGTAGGAATTTTATTAATCTTTGTTGCACCTCTCTTCTCCTTGAACTTCTTTTCTGATGGTAGGGGTTCATATATATTGACATTCACAATATCATCTTTGTTTTGATTTGCTGTGTCAAGAAATGGTCACCTAACACTATTTGGATTTAAGTTAGCTTGTATAATATGCGTCTGCTTTCAGTGTCATAACTAAAGAAACATTATTAAAAAGAAACTGAAATATTATCAGCAGTCAGCAAAAAACTAACAGTTTTCTCTAGAGCAGTGAAAGATGTCCATGTAGCAAAACCAAAAAAAGATAAATATTTACTTTGGATATCCAATTTATATATTGATTTCCCTTTGATACTGAAGATCTCTTCAGACCTTTTTAGGGTGGGTGATACCTGTGACACAAATTTCTGCAAAAATTCCATGTTGCACACCTGCCTTTTCCAGTTACTTTATAATTATTACAATGCTATTGAAGAAAATCAAGAGGAAATTATTTCTTGTGTTTCATAATATTTTTTCATACTCCAAATGTCAAAAATTTACTACTCTATAGGAATGCCTGAGACAGAAAGTGAAAACTGATAATGCATGCAAATTAGTATGAAAATTTGGGTGAAGAAAATCTAAGCACCGATTTGCATTTCTTTAGGCAGCTTGCTTTTGAGAGGAGGCCAAAACATTAGCCTAGGGGCTCCATCTGTCCCTAATTTCTATTTTCTTTATTTTCCTTTCCCTTCCACCCTCCCTTTCTCTTTTTTCTGTCTCTTTTAATTATACAGATTCTCAGTGAAACTAAACTTTGATTGACTACTAGAGAAAATCCTATCTGGATTTCCATGAATTCCTTATTAGCTAGCTAACCAGATATAATTAATATAAGCACTTTGTCATCCTCTTACCTCATGCACTTTTATATATTTTACACTATTGTTGTGGTTTAACCCCATCAACCAAGCCCCACACAGCCACTCACTCACTCCCCCACCAGCAGGATCTTGGAGTGGCTCAGAAGTGTAAAAGATAGTAAACTCATGGATGGGGATAAACACAGTTTAAGAAAAAGCTGTGAAAACAAGCAAAGCAAAATAAATAATTAATTCCCTTCTTTTCCTGGGCAGGCAGAGGTTCAGCCGTCTCTCCAGGAGAGCAGGACCCCACCACGTGTAATGGTGACTTGGAAAGACAAAACAAAATCACTCTAAATGTCCTCCCGCTTCTTTCTCTTTCCCCCAGATTTACATGCTGCACATGTAAATATATAGTCTGGAATGTCCCTTTGGTGTGCTGGGATGACCTGTCCTGGCTGTGTCTCCTCCCAGCTCCCTCACCAGCATGGCCCTATGCAAAGCAGAAGAGGCCTTGGCTCTGTGGAAGCCCTGCTCAGCAATAACAGAAACATTTCAATGTTATCAACTCTGTGTTCAGCTCAAATTCAAAACACAGCCCCATACCAGCCACTGTGAATAAAATTAACTCTATTTCTTCTAGCTGTTATTCACCCAGGACAAAAGAATTCCTGAATTCTACTGGTGCTTTATTTTTCTCCCAAATTATACAGCAAATTTCTCTTTGCAGTGTCCCTCATTATGAATCTTCACTACCGTAAGAGCAGTATACTTTACTGATACTGCTGCTTTTCAAGGAAAGGAACTTTCTCTACTTCTCCAAGTCTGTATATGGCATATTTAATATTTTTGCCAAACACAGAAGTGAAACATTGTCTGCTTTGGGGAAAAAAATCCAGAAGGCAGGAGTAGCAAGTATGTAAGAGATGGATACATGAGATATATGAAGAAGGCGGATATTATTTTTTTTTCAATGATTCCTACAGCATTTAAAAATAGAGAATTACAAGACAGTCATCTATAACATCACATGAACAGCTATCAGAGGGTATATGGAGAAAGAAGGATTGTGTCAATAATGGGAAAACAGCAGAAAACCGTTGAGATTTATAACCACGGACTAGCAATGAGCTGCATAGATGCTGGCTTTTCTGCCTCTCTGATAACTCATATATCTGTAGTGTGTTTTCCATCTAATTATAGGCATTCAGCTGCTCATGGCTTGTTGCGGGATTAACTCTTGTATTTGGAATGCAAATAGTTTAGGAGTAGAGGCGAGAAAGGAAGGTGAGACAAGGGTCTAATCTGGCACTAGTGGGCAATAATAGCCACTATGTGGAATGTGGGGACTGAGACTCATTAGCAAACCTCAAGACAGAAAACATATAGAAAGGTAAAAAGAAAACCCTTAGGGAATTACTGAATTGCTGTCTAATTACGGAATTAAGAAATAAATCTCCTATAGTACTTCCTATTCTAGGTGATGAAAATATTTGGTTTTAATGGAAGAAATTTAAAAACTAGATTTGCAAAAAAAAAAAAAAAAAGATAATATAAACAAGCTGAATAACCAACATCTTGTAATGCTAAATTATGTCCCTGGTAAATCACTGAAGAAAATATTGAAAGAAAACAAATATGAGATCATTGACACACTCATAAATTTATTTGGTAACATTACAAACATTTCAGCTCGTGAAGAAAGCAGTCATGCCTTCTCTCTGCAAAGGGAAGATGAGCTAGGAATGCTTCTGTCTGCATTGTCACATGGAGTATTGACATTTCAGTACCAACTGTCCACTGTTCTTGAAATATGAGACAGTCTGTGAAATATAGTATGCTAAAAGAAATAGGTAAGCATGTCTCACTTCATATCATGTTGGCCTCCAAATTAATTGAGCCAGACAATATAAACCCATTCTCCAACCAAAACAGCTGTCTCACTCCTATCTCAGCTGTGGCAGGTGAAATAGAAGAGATGAAGTTGTAAATTAAGGAGAAACCAAAGCAACTGGGAGTCTTCATTAAATGAGAAATGGCAGGAGACTGTGGATGAAGGGTTGGAGGCCAAAGACAGTAAAGAAATTTTTAATATATATCAATTTTTGTTTGCCTAGAAGACCTTTTTTTCTTTTTTTGTGCTGCTCCTCAGTGTAAAAAAACCTGATGTGGCAGAGGAACCAAAGGATAAACTGTTCCCTATGAACAGAGGTATCTGCTCCCACACAAGACAAAAAATTCTATCTTTAAAACAGGAAAATCTGTTTTAGAAGAAGAGCTCACAGGTAGACTGGATTTCTAACGGCTTTTTGGATTCTTGATGAACTCTGGTATTGGAATGAAAGGAGTCTTGATTGATCAAAACATTAAAAAAACTGCTGCAGGTAACAGTTTTGTTTTAGTAAACTTGAGCCAATCAGTTTATTTTTTTACTCCTAACCACTGCAATTTTTATATCTTCATATCAGTGGCAACAGTTCTGAAATAGTTCTTTGTAAAAAAACCCTAAATTCTGATTAACAGAAATAAACTTAACACTCAGAAGTGCTTTATAAGCTATCGAATTGACTTTGGAGGTCGCATTACCAAATAAGAAAGATTTATTGGAATTAAATGATTACATTAGTCATTCCTTACAATTTGTAGTTCTAATCTGGTAGAATATAGACTGGGCCCCTGGAGAAACAAATCCAGTCATCAGTGTGCTGAGGTTAGAAAATTCTGTTATTTCAGAGTGAGTTTGTCCTGTGAATGTTGTGGTCCTGTGTTGTGTGTCCTGTATTACAAAGAAATTCAGAATTTATAAGCAGAAAATGCAGTTTTGGTGGTTGAAAAATCTGATTAGGATTGAATCTGATTAGGATTCATGTATAAAACACTTGTCTAATACATCCAGTAAGAATCAAAGCATTCAGTGGAAAACTTGCAACCAGTCTTCTGATGATATCCTGAATTATAGGATGTCATGTCATTCTCATAATGGGGTTTTCACTCTTCAAAATGAACTATACGGAGCTGGTACAGTATGGGCTTCCCAGGTACTTGCAGTGACAAAGGTCTTTTGTCCCAACTTTTTTTTTTTCCTGATATTTACGTTAGAATAGTTTTATGATAGTGCTGAAATAACTAGGAATTCTGAGCCATGAGAGAGAACAAAATGCATACATCACTAAAGCCACAGTCTGATTATGCTAAAGGATCTTTAATTCCCAATCTTCTCAATGAGCTTTTAAATAGGATATTCATCATAGTGTAAAAATAGAAATTAGCTGTTCTTTCTAATTGTTTTGCACCTGAAAGATATTAACATTCTTATTTATTTTGTGCATCTCTGCTGTTTCTATTTTGTTGCAGGGGTTACAGGTAAGGAGCTGTCCTGTACTCAGATTAAGTGTTATAAATTTGTTCCAGCTTCCTTAAAAATTTTCCTTCTATTTCTTTTTCTCTTTATCAGTAATCAGCATCTATCCCCTTGAACTTCCCAACTTCACTGCTGCCTCATCACACTAAACAATATTTTCAGTGCCTCTGAAAATTTGATAGTAGCAGTCTTTTGTTAACAATTACGGGGGTATCAAGGTCTCAAACAAACAGTGGTTGGTTTTTTATAAAGTTCCTGCCGCTTAGATTTTTCTTTGTGATCAGAAAAGCTTCAGATGATAGGAATAAAAGTGTTAATGAAGCATAACTTAAGGGCACTATGTCTGTTATTAACATCTACATATATCAAGAGAACTTAAGAAACTCACTGAAATGATGGACTGATTAATTCATGTATTGAATAGGTCAGTAATTGTATTCAAAAGATAATATGTGATTTTATTATTTTCTAAAATTATTTTCCATCTCCAAGTGGATTAAATCAATATAGTTCTTTACAATAAAGTGCTATCAGAGTGGGCTTATACCATTCTCACTCTAAATGGCTCACAAGAAATGAGAATATTATCACTACATCATCTGGACATTTCTGTCTAAAGATATTTAAATCTGTCTAGAGTTTTATTTTCCAATCTTGAACATTTTTCTATATAATGAATCATTGATAAGAAATATTTTCAGAGTTAAAAAAGCTTTAGATTAATGATTGTCTTTTCCTGAGGGTTTTTTTCTATTCCTGTTGAGAAAGCATTCCAGAATATTTGCACATATTACAGTATTATTTGCTGTATTAATGAGACAACTGGCAGCATATCAGAACACAAAAAAAGATTTTGAAAAAAATTATTTTCTCCATGAACAGCTTTCATTCACTCTTGTGAAGTGACTTATGTCTTATGACCCTTAAGTCATATCAGGTTTTATTCAGGAGGTACTTTATAACGACACTGGAGTGAGTGTTAATCATTTCAGTGGGCTAATGGCACACTACCAAATACGTTAGCTCCTCTCATTTCTTGATCCCACTAGAACTCATCTTAGTCTTAGGCCCCTGTTGCTGGTCACCCATATACTTTGTTAATTTTCCCAGGTTCTTCTTCTTGTGACAAAAAGCTTTTATTTCAAATTCTGGGAATAATTCCATCAGAAAGATTTCCCTATAGTCAAAATGGGTAAATCCATACTACTTCTAATATTTCCACCCCATACAATTGCTCAACATAATTCAAGCAACTGTTGGACACTGGAAAACTCCCAAGCAACATCAGCCCAGATTCTCAAGTAGGCAAAAGCAGAGCACCATCGGCTTTAGACATAGCTTCCCTTTTGAGGTAGGATTTTCACATGACAACAGTTAATTTAGGAATAGATGAAAAAGATGCATTTGTTTGCTCAGTGATCACTCAAAGACTAAAAATATTGGATATGAGAGAAGGTTCTAGCTGGCTATTTGTGATTCTGATTATGGTTTTGAGACATTCAGAATTGTACAAGCAAGTAATTGACTTTGTCTTCGTTTGAAGGACAGGTGTGTGCTAAGGAAGGCAGGAGCCTCCCATGAAATGGAAAATGTAAACCCTTTCCCTCCAAATTATTGTAATTTTGAAATTAAGGGGCTCTCAAGCAAAGATATGGGAATAGGAATAACAGTTCTTTATTAGTATTTATAATAAAGTGAACAAACAACTCCTATGACATTAACAACAAACAGAACCAGGAACCCGGTCCCAGCCCTCTGGGCCTGCAGGCACTGTCCCCTTGGGTGCAGTGATGGTCACAGCCGGCAGGGGGCGCTGGTGGTGCTCGGTGGGCAGGGCAGGTGCAATGATTCCCCCGCGGCTGCAGGGGGCGCTGTGGCGCGAGCGCCAGGATCGCGTGGCAATGGCGGCTCGGCCGGGACGGGGAGGGGTGGGAGAGAGAGAGGCTTTGCTTCACAAACCCCCTTGGAGCAGTCGGTCCTGGTGCCCCTTGACTCTCGGAAGCAGCAAGCTGGGACAGCAGGACGTCTGAGCAGGCAGGGGGAGCGGGGGCTGCAGCGCAGTGAAACCCAGAGCAGTGCTGAAGGAGTGGCGGGGGAGGGACAGTGGCAGCAGCCCGGCTTCCAACCCGGCAAGGAGAGGTCAGCTCAGGATCCCGGGCCCCCTGAGCAGATAGGGTAAATAGGTCCCAGTCCAGAGCAGGGCTTCACTCACAGCAGAAGAAACAGCTCCAAGTGAAGGGTCCAGCAGCAGCAACGAAACTCCTCTCCCCAAAAAGCAGAGCAGCACCTGTCCATGTTCTCCTCGGAAGCGCAGCACCAGCCCGCTGCTGCCCCCACTCCCGCCTTTTTACCAGCCCCTCTCCTCAGGGCTTGGCCACAATCCTTTGTTCTTCTTAAGTACCCAGTAGTTAGAGTTCTTTAGCAACTTAACGGGGAAAGTTCTATACATTAAAGGAAACAAAAGGAAAGAAAAAACCTAACCCCCACCAGTATTGTATATTATCACTTTTATCATCAGTACGTCAAGAAAACCGATAGATTTTCCAGCTGGCTCTATAATATTTCAAGCATGTCTTTAGTAGAAGAATACATTCATGTTTTTTATTTTCTTTGCTTCTACTAGTTCTTAATAACAATTCTCACCATTTTCATTTAAAACCTCATGATCCAGAGCTCAAAAATGAACAACTAAAGGTTAAATTCAGCAATAACTGTGTAAAATAATAAAGCAGGCACAATTCTGCTGTTTTAACTCTTATCTTTCATAAATTCAGTGAATATACTGACAGTGCAATTACTGATGTGGAGAAAACTAAAAACAGAAAAAAGCATACCTAGTTTACCTTATGAATAGCTAATCAAATTCTAATGTGATCAGTCAGAGCTTCAAATCTGCACATGTCCTCCTTTATTTCTGTGGTACACACTGTCAGGCTTTAATTTTGCATTGTTACGTGCACAGGAAATGAACAGGAGTTTAAGAGGAAATTACTTTCTCCTTCTGTCCTGATCAGTATTGTGTAACTCAGTTCATTGTTAAAAGCAACTTGCACACAACAGTAACCTTAGAGATGACTTGTTATGTAAGTGAAGCAAGAGTGCATTGACCCTAACTCTTGCTTCAAACAGTAACGTCTGTTATAAATACAATATGTGTAGAGCCTTGTACATCAGATCTTCTGCTGCAGAAAGATGGATGATGTTACAGGATTGTCACAAAGCTGCAAGTAAGCCAGCTCAGGACATCCCCCAGTAAACTTCCTAACTCTGTATGACTCGATTTGGAGATTAAAGTGACAGAGAACATATTTCTTATTGTGCCTCGGTATCCCTTTTCACACAATTTACCTTAAGTAAATTGTATTAGCAGCTGAACATCTGTACTTGTGTTACTCCATTTTCACATGTCCTTTTCCATAGGCTAACGAGCACATCACTGCTACCATTTTGGCTTCACCTCCTCATTACCTCCTAATTGAGGTTATCAGTCCTCTAACCTCCACTTTAACTCATTTTGGTTGATATGAACTGAGTGATGGACTTTTCATTTAGCAGATCTCTGCCCAGATAGACATTCTAAGAGATCAGTTTACCTTTGTTGGTTGAACCTGGACTAATAACCAATTGTAGGAAAATATGTGCAGAGAACCTTAATTGGCAGAGAAAAATTAAAGATATTACACTTGGTATGTTGACCTTTTTAGCTGGAAAATATGGCCATAAAGTCAGGTAGACAGATTGCCTTTGTAAGAGAGGTCGTAGAGCTTGATTCAGTAATTTCTACATCAAGACAATAAGGCAATAATGACTATGAGATTTGCCACAGTTCCTGTTACTGTCAAAAGCAGAGGATTATTTTTGAAAGATTATGTGCACAGATCACAAGACCCCAGTGTTTAAGTAATGCCTGCATTTTAATTCAAACTAATATTCTGAGCTATATATGTCACATAATCTGTTACCAATGATACTGTCCCTCATCTTCATAAAGTAATTATTCCTATTTACTAGAATATTTATCTCCAGTCTAGTAATTTCATAATTTCTTCATATTCTTAGATGTAAGAGTGCAAGATTTTCCAGGAATAATGAGACAAATTTCTCAATCCTCCACAAGAAGATAACTATTGTACTCTTTAATAGTTATAATATATTTAGCATGAAATCACAACTTTCTGAGTATCTGCATTTGCCATGTTAATCTATGGAGACTGACCAATGGGGCCTTGAGAGTTATGCATCTGGTCTCTGGAAAAGAGAAGTGCCAGCATTGCAAACACATAAAGATGGCTCATTCTCTTATAGCTAAACTACAGACAATTGCTATCCTCACTATATAAGTCAGGAAAATGATCCTGATTTACTGTGTTATTGAGAAAGCAGTGTCAGCTGAAATTCTTTTTAAGGATATATTTATTATAAAAATATATTTCTATTTGTATGGAGAATTAACTTCTTTACTTTTGACACTCACAGAATGAGTTATGGTATAACTGACAAGAAGACTGCATGATCAGAGGAAAGTGTGGAAAAGGCAAGAGAGATCAGTTGCCTAATAATTACACAGAAACTGTAAAATGTCACAGTCTGCACAGGTTTCCCCTATTTCCTGAGGAAGTTTTCATGATCCCCCAGCTGTATTGACTAAATCTCCATTGATCACAATGTTAACTGAGACAAGTAACTTGTACATAAATCATATTCCAGACATCTCACAACAGGCAAGGTGAAATCCATCCAGACCAAGCATTCTTACCCTCTCTAGAGTCGTACTTGTATAATAGCTTCCTTCTATCTGCTTCAGAAACTAAATACCCAGATGATCCATTTGCCGTAATTGTTATATTTTGTCTGCTCTTCTTCAATACCTAGTCTTCTCCCCACCTCTGCAGGTGATCTGCTTACAGATGACCAATTGTAGTGGTTTCACGCTGCCCCTCACAGCAGGCGTCAATGTAATGTAGTGGTCTAAGTACTCTGGCCTAACACCAGTGCACTCACTGAATTTATTTACTTAGTATCTGTTGTGAGATATGGATTAGGAGAAATGCAAAGCAGGCTTAAAACCTTAAAGGTAAAAAGATAGTTTATTAAGAGAACTAAAAAGAAAATAAGAACCAAAAAACTTTCAGATACATCTCCCCCCCCCATTCCATCAAGTTCTCTCCCACCAACAACATAAAGAGACAAAACCTAGAGACCCCCAGACAGTTTACCCTTAAAATAGGCTTTTATCAGTTCAATTGGAAGAGTCTCTCCTGTTACACCATAGAGACTTTCCCACAAGAACACAGTTCTTTGTGGTTTCAGTATCACAAGTGAATCAGCCGCCCAAAAAGGATTTCCTATTCGCAATGTGAGAGTCCTTTCCCCGACACACAGCTCTTCCCACAACTGTTTTCGGGGACCCATTTCTATCCACTGGGGTAATATTTTAAGGATAAGATGTTCTAGTAGAAAAGCAAAGAATATGAGGCTTTGGTGGACACGGGTGCACAATGCACATCAATCCCATCAAGATATGTTGGAATGGAGTCTGTTTCTACTACTGGCGTTATCCCATCAAGATATGTTGGTGGAAATTAGGTTAGAATGCTGCATCCCCCCAGTTGTATCCATGAGTTACAAGGACATGGTTTAATATATCATAGTCCATGACCATGGCTTTACAGAAAGAGTTTCAGCTTAAAGCATCTCTTCTTCTTTCCCTCTGGACTCTTAGTCCCTTTCTTCACTGACCTCAGTGCCTTGGTGTTGGTTCTTTCTGTGTTCTCACTCCTTTTCTGAGTCCATTTGTGCATTCTGAGTCCATTTGGGTACTCAAAGAGCTGTATCTGAGTCCATTTGTGCACTAAGAGAGAGTTAATCTCTCTTCCAGGTGTTCTGGTTGGTCACATGACCTCTGCTGGGCAGTGGCCGGAGCTGCGCTCCCCTCCCAGGGAGGGGAGGGGGAGCAGGGGGTTGCGGCAGGACCTCTGCTGGGCCACGGCCGAGTGGGTCTGGCGGGCATGGGCTGATAACTTCGTCTCCCCCTGTGCCAGTGGGCGAAACTCAGCAGTCAGGAGCTGCAGCAGCACTCTCAGAGGTGTGGGGGTGGGCATGGGCAGCCCGAATCTCAGCGACGGTGTGCTGCGGCTGATAGCTTCCCCTCCCCCCTGCCCTGCAGCTGCGGGCGAAGCGTAGGCTTGGCAATCTCCCTGACGGAGCAGGGAGAGCTCGGCCCCTCAGGCAGAGCAGGCCCGGCCCGGCAGAGCGGGCTGAGCCGCACTGGGGCCTAGCCAGCCCAGGCGGACTGGCGGGCTCCCCTGTTATCTGTCCAGAAGCCGGAAACCAAGAGAGAGAATCCTACATTTCTCCTCTCTTAGCATACGAATCACAGAGATGTTTCTAGTTTTCCTAAGTGGCTAAACAGAGTGTCCATCTCAAAACCAGCCACTAATTCGTTCTTCAGGCTTAAGGAAGCTGTACCCACAGGAAACTGCAAAAGTCCTTGTAGGTAAAAGCTTAAAGGAAGCTATGCCTGCTGGAAATTGTAAAATCCTTGCAAGTAAAAAAGTTACTTTTTTTCAAACCACCACACCAACCTAACATGGTGGAAAGGTCCTGTCCAAGTCAACAATCTCCTGCACAAGGAAGGGGTAACTGTCTGCAAGGGTGTGAAACAGCTGGGCAGGTCCCAGTCCATACTGATTTGTAGGACCCTTCCTTCCTGAGTACAGGGCTTCCCATTTGTTTCTGTCAAAATGACTTGGTTTCAAGTGACTTCATTCCTTCAGTGTTTTGGAATCCCTCTGAATGGAAATCCTCCCTTCCACCAAGAACCACTCTCCATTATGGGGTTGTCCTGTTGTTGATGATAATGATCTGAAGTGGAATGTCAAATGTAACTAGGTACCAGTTAGATTTCAAAGTGTTTTCAATTAGCCTATTAGGTCTAATGGATAAAGAATTTTTTATCCACCTTCTAATCCACTCAGCCTATTCTTGTCTCACCACTTTGATTTCCATAGTGCTATTGGAGATCCTTTACAAAAATGTTGCTAGAATCAAGGCAAACATATACAGTCATCCACATAACCATTCAGTTCCCATATTCTGCCTGGTTTGGGGAGTAGCTTCTAGGAGAACTTACTCCATAATCTTTCTAGAGACTGATGCAAGCTCAAACAACAGTAGGTCCCTGCAACCTTCTTGTACTTTGAAATGGGAATACCATAAGTTAATAAAATTTTTTCATTTAGTGCTCTATTCTGTTGCAAGACACTTCTGAACCTAATTGCCCATCAGATGTGAATAAAAATTTCCTATATAATTTTCTGGTTTAGTTTGTTTTCTGAAGTGGATGTGTTTTTCTAAAATCCAAAATATCCCATGGAAATAAGAGAATTTAAATGAATTGTTCAAGATATACAAAAACAAACAAACAAAGAACCAAAAACAAACCAACCAACCAACCAAACAAACAAACAAAAAAAACCCAAATAAAATCTTTTGTTTAGGATGAAGTCAATATTAAATAAGGTGTGCTGGATTTCATCACAAAACTAAAGTTTCTGAACCTATGTTCCTGTTTTTTGGTTGTAAGTGTAACATATTTTAGGATTCTTTGAACTGAAAAATTTAAGAAGTGGATGTAGAAAGCACACTAAAGCTTAGAAAAGTATGGAATTCCCTGTCTGTATGAAACAAACAATGGATTCTAATTTAATTTTGTAAAAATTTTTACAGATAACTTTTGGGGTTTTTTCCCCAGGGTGGAAGGAAAATGATAATTTGGATCATCGTTTTTTATTTACATTACTAAAGTGGAAATTATTCAGCTAACAGAAAGAAAAATATTCTTTTTCTTCATTGTTTTTAACAGTTATAGCATATTTTTCAGTATCCTGTACTCTGGAAACTGGAGTTTACATGTAAGGTGCCCCTTCTTTTTGCCTAAGCAAAAATAAATCAGGTAGAACTTGGGCAGAAGAGAATATGCACTGCATTTACAGATACAGAAATGTACAGCCTAAAATACCTACCCTCATAATAAGGATGGTGAACTTATAAAAAAATGCATGTAGTGGTTCTTGAAGCACTTTTATTAACAATATTTTCAGGACACCTGAAAAGACAAAATAATCTGACATTGATGGAAACATCTGAAATCTAAAAATTATTCTTCCAATGGCATCATTTCAGTCAAAAAAAAAAAAAAAAATCAATCAGGTTTGAAGGTGTACCTCCATGAAAAAGGACCTTTCACAGAAAAACTCTGTGGAGCAAGGTAACTCAGTCTTATATTTTACCTGGGTATATGGAAAATGAAAGCAAACTAAGCCAAAAACACTCTGATCTTGCACACATAATTGCTTTTTGCTTAGTGCCGTTTTGGATTAGCAGTCATTCTGTGACTGAAGTTCCTTGAATACTGAAGAACTATACATGCCTGATGCATAAGTGCAATAGATATTGGCTGCCTAGGTAAGGAAAAGACTTCTGTCCTCCCTAGCAGTCTAGCCTGACTTTGATACAGAAGTGAAAGTAGAAAGTAATTAAGCAAAATTTCACCTTCCATAGCCCACAGAAAAGAAGCATTAAGTTTCATTCATTCATGCTGGTGATTTTCAGAACCTATTAGATTTATAGCTAACAACTCTCAGAAATTAGAGGGTCTTGTGTGGGTATAGAAGAGAGAGGGAGAGGGAGAGTTATTACAAAAATAACAGCTTTAGCCTTTTAGTACAGTTTGAACAAAGAAAGGAACTTTTCTGACGTTCAAAGATAAAAGATATTGGGACCATATAGAAGGGGAAAGGTATTGGAACACTGTATGAACACATGTGTCTCATCTGTTTAGAGAGGGATGTTAGGTCTCGTGTTCAGCGACAAGTGATTCTTGATGCACAGTGGTAGGTGTGTAACTGCACAGCACATGCTTTACTTCCCTTTGTGCTGCGTGTATTTACCACTTTTCTGAAAATAAGCCTAACTGCATCTCAAGCAATGCATCTCATTGTAGCCCTATAAATATGGTGCCAAGCTCTAAATAACAGCAAGAAACCTTGTGTCACTCTTGGGGCTGAAGGAATGAGTTGTGCTGTGCATGTGCATGAAGAAAGTATACAGCATAGAGTAAAACTGGAGTGAAGACTGCAAAGTTTATGTTCCAGGGGGAAAATAGCAACTTTCTTGAAGCTGATTGAAAAAACTCTCACCTATCTCACAAGTTTTCATGGATATTTAATATTTCTTGAGACTTACACAGATATTCTAGAAAAAAATGTATTTTCTCCTTAACAAAATAACATAATATAGAAGAATAATTATGGACTTTACCATGTTTTAAAAGTTAACTCAATATTTTTCAGGAAAATGAGGAATTATCCATTGTGCTCATATTCATGGACTGAGTAACAAATTAAAGTTGATTTTGCGTATGGGGCCTGCCATACACAAGAAGGCTGATAAAAGAAGTGTAATGATCAGCCTTCTAAGTCGACAAGAAATTTACACCTGCTGTGTAATATTAGGACTCAGTCAGTT
This sequence comes from Picathartes gymnocephalus, assembly GCA_013390045.1. Classification (NCBI taxonomy): domain Eukaryota; kingdom Metazoa; phylum Chordata; class Aves; order Passeriformes; family Picathartidae; genus Picathartes; species Picathartes gymnocephalus. Next base: position 40,080 of record WEKY01029191.1, on the reverse strand, counting down.
ACAACAAATCTTTCAGTTGGCTTTGTTCTTCACACTTTTACAATATTTTATGTTCCTATTAAAAAAAAAAAGGAAATTTAAATATAAATGTATATGCAAAAATTTTTTTGAGGGTATTCACTGACCCACATAAAGTCTGATAGACTATCTTATGGCTGATTATCAAACTAGAATGCTTTTTTTTTTTGCTAACACTTTATATTCCATCATTCACAGCTTTCATTTCAAACAAACAAAAAAACAAACAAGCAAAAAAAACCTTCCCAGAACTCTGGTGAAAAAATTTCTATAGAAAAGCCAGGGGATTGCAACTACTGTCAGCGTGAGTATCCAGAGGATATGCAATAGAAGATCTGAAATTCGTGAATAGTCATACACCTAAAAAGAGGAATTAAAAATAATCTCAGTGAAGTATAAACAAAATATGAGAGGCTTTCAGGGCAGAAGTGAGGCCTTTTAGCCTAGAAAAGAGGCCATGATATTTTTGTTTTTATTTATTGTCCAATTATTTGGTTTCCAATGGAGATTTTATTGCTGTAATGGTTTCTTCACAGGCAGGTTAGACAAGACTGTTGGTGTTATGGATGCAAAGGTCATGAAGCACTGAGTAAATCGTTCTAGAACATAGTGGTTAATTTTTCCTTATTGATAAATTGATGGTGAACATAAGCAAAGAGACAGTGTATTCATTTAGCTGCTTGAGACAATGAACAGCAGTGGCACAGATGGGAATTCTGAAAAAAATTGAAAAGAGGTAATATAAGATATCTACTTCTTTGGTACAGCTCTATACGCAGTTTTGTGATGATTAGCTATAGAAAAATATTTATAGCTGATTAAAGATGTGTTATTCCATCAGTTTTGTGTTGAGTTGTACAGGAAAGTTGTTGCAAGGCCAGGACAGGGTCCCCGGGATAAGAAGAGGTCTGAAGCATTACGTATTGAGGGAAAGTGAGAACTGGATTTGTCCAGGTTTAAGAGAGGGCTAAAGGAGAGCTTCAAATTGCTGTCTTCAGCAATCTGATGGGTCATAAAAAAGACGATACAGAGGAAAGCTTGGCAGGCAGTTTAAGCTTGTCCACGGAGGTTGTGAAAACTCCATTCTTGGAGACATTCAGAACTGAACTACACAAAGCCTTCAGTAACCCCATCGAACTGGAGTCAGATCTGAGTTAGAAGTTGGCCTTATTTTGAGCAGGAATTTGAACCACATTATCAACCAAATTTCTCCCAATTTTAGTTGGCATAAAATTATAGTCTTTCCATGCTTGAAGCTATAACATACACTTCCTTATGAAAGATATACATGCTTTTACTCATAGAAAAGATATTTCAGATAGAAAAAATGCATGTAGACATTGTAGAAAGTTTTAGGTGAAAACGAGTCCTGGATAACCAGTCTTCAGTAAATGCTGATAGTTCTGATTCCACAAAGAAAGAACTACATACCAAGAGCGAACAATAAAAGCAATAACTGAAATTTTTGTAAGAAATCAAAATTAAAACTACAATGCTATGTTCTACCCAACTGGAGACAGGAAAAGGAGAATGAACTCTGAGTATCTGGAAAAAAAACCAAAACCAAAACCAAACCGAAACAAAACCAGAACCAATCCAAAACAACAAAAAACCCCCCACCCACCCCCACCCAAACCCCAAAACAACAGAAAACCAAACAACAACAACAAAAGAATCAAAACAAACAACAACAAACAAAACAAAACCCAACAAAACAAAAACAAAACCCAAAACAACCCATCAAACAACAACAACAACAACAAAGAGGATAAGTGTAACTACAAGTCATATAAAGTAAGGACACTGTAAATCCTGATGGTGGTCAGAAAAGGATATTTAACAGTGCTGAGAACGCAGCATATAATCCGTGACAAATAGGAAATACCTGTACATTCATGTCCTGTAATTGTTGTTAGCAAAAAGAAAAAAACAAAGCTATGTTAAGTTGGTCATCCAGGTAAATAACATTGCATCATACAGATAGATCAGATGCTATTTGCATCTTCTGGTGATACAACTTGGTACAGACACAGCTACACAGTATGAGGTACCATGACAGACAATGTCCCTTAACATGAAAGTGTATGAACAATGCCCCTTGAATTCCGCTTTAACAGTGTTTCAATATCCTGTACTAACTTCAGAAAGCATAGTTTTTTGAACAAACATTTGAGTATTCATTAGTTATTTAAGCCATACTTTAATTTCTACATCTATCTCTACTTGTTATGGGTTTGATCTTACATTTTCATTATTTTTATGCCATATTAGGATTCTGTGGGGATGACAATGACTTCTTTGCCCAGGATAAATTTTACCTCCTGTGTTAATACAAATTATTTTAATATGAGATGTTTTGTATGTCTTAATCTGAGAAACATTTGCTTTGATCCAGAAGTGTTCATGCAAACAAAATTATATTTGATTTTTTATTGTTCAGGTTGTAGTTATGATCATCAACCACCCCACACGGCCCCCCCACACGATGTAGTTATCATCATGATAACTGGACCACCCCACATATTTTGTGTCCTAGATGAAGTCCCTGGACAGGGAATAGAATTGCAATCTGCTTTCTCAAGTCTATGCTGATTGCATATATATAGTTTATGCAAAAAAATACCAGAAACAGTTTGCATTATTTTGCTATGAATGCAAAGTCATTTTCACAAAGTATATTGTAATTTATATCACTTACAGAAAGCAGCTATACTTCCCCAAAGGTGACTGGTAATGAGAGAGGAAAAAGCCTTTGGGTGAGGCATTTATAACTTTTTTTTCTCTTTACTTAGACATTATCATTCATTTTCATAAAGAAAACCTGAGTAAACTGACACTTAAGCAGAACTCAAACTGATGCAGTACTAAAATAAAATTCTATGCAGAATGAAAAGGTTGCCTCTAGGGAGATAAGTACATTAAAAGTCTTATTGTGAGTTTTATTTATGAAGCAGTTATAAAAGTATTACTCTATTTATACTAAAAAGTTGACTAAGGTGGTATGCATGAATGTACCTCAAACAGTGAATTCTAGCTCACTTTTTTTAGCTTACTTTTTTAACCTGCTATTTCAATGTTGGCACAAAAGATGTTTAGGTTGAATTTCATCCAAATAAATCTTAAATGTAGTTTAAAATACTTGGGGTTGTTTACTCCTCCTTGGTTTACATGCCAATTCATATACTGAAAAAAATTATCAAAACCTAGTAATGTTGACAAAATGATCACCTTACAAATGTCAAAGTGACAGTGTACAATAAAGAGAAATAATAGAGTCACTAGTTTATAATATTGTGCAATTAGCAAACTGTATGTTTGGATTCACATGCCCATAGAGTTCTCCCAAGTGTGCACCTTTGCAAAAATAAAAGTTCATTAAATGTGAACAGTCCCATGTATCTTTATGAAGATGTTTATCTTCTAATTGAGTCTGAAGCACAAAAGACGCTTAGTATTCCATTCAAATTGTTGTTTTCATATACATATTCACTAATCCAAAGTCATTGAAAAAGATCCATCCAGAGAGTTTCTAGTTCCCCAACTGAAAGTATTCAAGCCATAAGGTAAAAATTCAGTAATTCCAGAGAAGAAATCTTTCACTGATTCAAGTAAACATAATTTCTGATTCAAACACCTGAATTTATAATGAAGCAGTACATTTTATCTTACGCCATATGCTTTGGGCTAGCAGGCCAGGGGGCAGAAACCATTATGGTAATTATTTTCATATGGGGGTAGCTATCAAGCAATGAGAAAATTATTATATGGGAAAAGAAAAATGAAAATAAAAAACCAAATGCAAACAGCACATCACTATATAGACTATTACTACCCACAGCTTCAGAGGCATCAGAAATCTTGTAGACTGTTGTCTTTGTTCACCCTTGGTGCCAAACTCCTGAGGAGGTTTAGAAAAAACACACAATGTTTTGTATTATGACATCTATATAGTCTATATTATAGAAGAAAAATTTAACAAATCTAAACCACAAAATTTCTTGTGCTTTGTTTTCAGGAAGTCATATGTGTTCCATGAAACTCAGAAAATTTAAATCAAAAATATAATAACATTTTAATTATTACTAGTCTTCCACACTAGTAAATGTATTTGTATGCATGCACATACCTACAATACATACTAAACCAAATAACGTCTATTAAACCGCTCAGCAAATACAACAGAAATTAGAACAAAGCATGTCCACTTGCCCTTAACAATAGCAATATGCACAAACTGACTTGGGGATGACTATTAAGTCTTAAATTCTCCCCTGAAAAGACATTTTACTGGCTATTTCAATATCCAGTGTTACATATAAGGAAAAAATGTTCTTCATATTGCAATTTCTGTTTGGCAGAAGTTTGTAGTAGTCTTCATTTGAAGTGGGGAATAGTCTTATATTTTGCTGCCTGAACAATCTTATCAGTGATAATTTCTATGGCAACTCTTTTGTCATGGAAAACTTAGAGTTCTCACAGGCAACATGATGATCACAAACCACTTCCTTTTGCCCTTAGAGGGAAATTCTGCACTGTCATCTACTGGAAATCCAAAGTTGGTTCTCATCATGGCAAAATGAAGCATGAAAGAATAAAGCATAAGGTACATATTGAATATTGTTTAAACATAAAATAAAAATAGAAGTACACTCACTTTCTAAGACATGTAATATGCTTGAAAGCTACAGATATGTTTTCTCTTTTTTATAAATATCATGTAAGATTATGTGCGTTACAATCTCCGGCTTTCCTCAGGATGTACAAACTTTCTAAATTGAATGCCTTGATTAACTATTCTTCTTGATCTTTTAAATCTGTGGTTCTACTATGCAGCCTAAATGATCTGTCTCAGTGCACTCCCTAGTGACCGGAATTTCAGTGCTGAAATTTGCTGGTTGGTGAAGCAGTGATGTCACTTACCAATTATTCACTGTGTATGTTGAGCAAAGAGAAAAGTCATGGCAATCCTGCTCATCTCTCAGCTACTGCAAAGCCCAGTTACCCACTATGTAAAATTGTCCAGATTGAAAACATGGACTTTTCTCAAAAGGCAGTATTGATGAATTAGCCAAAAAAATCCATGATTTTGCAACTGCCCACTCAGTTGTACAGGATTTGTAGCATGGTGCAGAATTAACTTCCTTGCAATTGTAGCTGCTCTTTGAACTTATGCCAAATATTTTGCTGCATCATTTTGTAATAATGCCTGTTCGTATAATATCCTCCTTAGGGTTAAAAAAAAATCTTACATATAAGCAAAGTTGATCTATAGTAAATTACAGTGACAACTAAAAATAGTTACAGTTAAAATATCTCTGGGAAAATTTTTAAATAGAATTGACAATTTAAATTGTTCAATCTCACTGTGCAGTGTTCTAATGAGGGGCTGGTTTGAGAACAGGTTGTATTGCTAAATTCTACTTTTTCAACTCAAAGAGAAATTAGAAGAAAAACAAAATTATCCTAACAATGAACAAATCTGAAACAGAAAATCCAGAATATTTTAAAAATCTTGATAACTATAAAACTCTCAGAGAGTAATTTCAAAGTTTCTGATGTTAACGGAAGGTAATGCATGGCTTATATGGATTTCTATCTCATTTTTCACTCAGCAATTTACTCTGCACTTATTAACTCATACTCTTAGCATATCTAACCACAGCTTCAATAAACTTTGCTTTTTTTTACTATCTTTTTCTTACATTTCCAGCTGGCATTTAGTAGATGCACTAGGTTAATTTGTGGAAGAAAACCTTCAGGGACTATTAAACCTGCAAGCTATACCTATAGAGATAAAAGAAGTCTGTTCAGGAAATGAGCTGTGGTCCTCCAAATCAGTAATTCAGAGTAACACATATTCACACAGGTCAGGATTAGAAATCACTCAAGTAGGCTGATAAACCCATATGGAATGGGCTTATCCAAGTATGCAGTCAGTACTCAATAGGCTCCAACATAACTATTAATTTTTAGACAACTTTTTTCTATCCTCTCCCAGCCATTGGGGTTCAAGTATCAGAAATGATAAAGTAATGTTAAGAGTACAGGCTGAGGATGCGGCATGAAAAAACAAATAGAGTTGTGTGAGAATACAGCATGCATGGGGACAGTACCATTACATACTAGAGGAAGGAGAAAATGGTGCAGTTTTGTCTATAAGGACTCCATGGTGTAGTTTATTGAGTAAACTATCTCCAGAATATCAACCTGTATTTGTCTGAAAGAAAACCAGTCAATCAAAAACCCTGGGAGTGAGAAGTTTTAAGGTCTAGAGCCTAGGGAGGATGGTGCTACATCATTTTCCAGGAGAAACATCTACTGTCATTTTTTAATCTGGAAATCTCAAAGCTATTAATTTTCAGAGGTTGGGAGAGTATGCTGGGGAAATTATTGCTTTATCTTTACCTACTTCTTATAGTATTCCCCTTGTGAGAGACAAGACAATGTGTTACACCACCACTTGTCTGTTCATATTTCACTGTCTTACAGACTTTTAGCAGCACTGCAGCACAGATCTCAGCACCTGAGACAAAGACTGAATGGAGCAAGCAAGGCTTCATAAAATTTCGGTGATAACCAAGACAATTTTAATGATGCTGCCTCCCAACCCCCATGACTTATAAAGGAAAACCTGAATTATTTTATTCCACAAGAGAATGTAGCTGATGCTCGAAAATACACAAAAGGCTAAAAATAATTTTAACAAGCATTGTTTGGCACATATAATATACCATATACTCTCACATACTACCTTTTTTTCCTTTAATTACAGAAATTACTTCCAGCTATTTAAGTGAATCAAATCATTAGAGAGAATTGTGAGAAAAGGAGAACAGTGAACAGAAAGAGACAGTAGGGTGAGTTGCACCCTATTCTTTACCCCAAAATACCTTCACTGTTTAGATATCACCTACATCAAATTGTACACACTTGAAAGTAATGATGTCATTAACCCTTCTTTTCTTCATGGATATGCAAGACTTTAGGTAGAAGTACTATATTTGTTCATGCACTGATTAATAGCTATTTGCAAGAGGCAATTCATGATATATTTTTTTAACTTTTTAATTGTCTATGTATAATTAAATCTCTTGGAGTTCCCTGTACTGCACAATAGGTGGTAGACTTTGAGCTCAGTTACACTTGCATAAGAATTTGTTTGACAGAAAACAAAGGTGTATTTTTGCTCCCCCTCCCCCTCTGAACTTTTGTAAATTTATTTTGACTTCTCTTTCAAATATGGTTTTCTTACTGTGAGTCTTGTTTTTCTTGGAGCTAGAGATTGTTTTAATTTTAGTGGTTTTTTAATGTAGCAGACAGTTCTTTTCTACATATAGTTTATGTAAGTTGAAGGAGGAATAACTTTAAAAATGCCTTCCTAGCAACGCAATTCCTTTCATAAATTCCAACAGGTATAATGCTAAATGGTATTAAACATCTCAATCTGAATTTAAGGTTTCTTTTTGAATTTACAGGATGTTTGAACCAGGACAGAAAGAATATCTAATTTTTCTGTTTCTGAAGATGTTTTTTTGGTTTCTATTGTCCTGTCTGCATATTTCTGAAAGATTTTTTCTTTTCAATACTAGGTTGCATAGGTGAATCTGATTTTAAATATAGACATTTACCTGAATAAAACATGGGATAAGCTTTTAAAATTAGCTAAAAACTCTGGTCTGGGTTTTGTTTTGTTGGAGGGTAGAGATGCACTGCTTGTGTCCTGTTTTGTGATATTGCACAGAGAAAGGCAGGTCCCATATAGTGAACACCTCTCTTGCAAAGTTGCAGTTGAGGAAAAGAAGACAAACCTGTATTGAGTTCCAGACTGAAGTCCAGAAATGTGAAGGATGCTTATAGCATAACAATTAGGGAAAAAAACCTACAAAAACATTGACCCTGCCCATTAATGTTACAATGGAAAAACATTATGCCAGTGACAAACTCTTGCAAATTTTTACCGACGTGCTGCACCCTGGAAAACTGGAAACCCCAGATTGCCAGGATTTCCACCAATCAAAAAGGAATTATGTGAGTACAGAGGTGTGTAGATGAAGCCAGAACCTCACACAGAAAGACTCCTTTTTATTGGGAAGCACACTGATTTCACACCAAAGGAATTGACGCGCAGTGCCTTGGCTGCCCAGGTGCCAAAGCCCCACGGTCGCAAGAGGATTTCTTCCCAAAGCCAGCAGCAGCTCTTCAGGCACGCTGTCAGACAGTGACAGGCAGCGCAGCAGCAGCAGTGGCGGCAGATGTCACAGGCACAGGTGGAGGCAAAGGAACAGGGAGAGACAGCGGAGGTCAGGTTCCAACCAGGTTTATTAACCCAAGCTGAAGGTTGGACCCACAAATGCCTGGGCTCAGAAGCTAGACGTTTAAGAGGTCCGAGATGAAGAACCCCAGAAACAGCCTGAGCAACAGTTTTTATACAGGCTGTGGCTCAGGGGAGGAGCAGCGAGCGAGTCCAATAGGAACAACTTAGGGGAGGAGCTGAACAACAACTGACATAAACTATAAGGAGCTAAGAACTATGAGGAGCTAAGAAGGAGGGAATACATTGGAACTGAACAATCAAGGACCGAGTAACTTTGAACTTTCCAGAGAAAGGGGAAAGGGCTACAGGAGATTGACATCTGGGGGTAGGAGTGTCACCGGAGATTAGGGGAGGGAAACTGAGTGAATGACAAGGGAACAGTTCACAGGGACAGGGGTGATCTGAATGAACCGCTTGAACTTACAAAACTAGAAAATCCACCACAACAAGGAATGTATTCATACCTAAATTTATCATACAATTTTTAATGTAGAGATGACTAATTATCTTTTATAAATTATATTTGTAGCCAATTATAGCCAAATGGAAGCCCATATCAGAAGACATTCAGGACCAGAGTCTTTATCCTTCCATTAAGTGACTAAAACTCCAAGGATTAAGTAATTTTTAATAGGTAAAAAGTCAATTGAACTCTATAAATACACACATTTATATGTAAAATCAATTTCATTTATGCATGATATATGTTATATATACAAACACATATATAAACACATATAAATGAAATGTGTGTGCATATATTTATATAAATGAAATCAATTTTTTTTGTATATGTATCCAACTTCAGTTATATGCTTAGAATATACACATTTTGGTATTATAATATTATGAAATGCAATTCACAGCAGAGTTCTACATGTGAATAAGCCAACAGATGGCAAGAATCCTCTAAGGCAGTCTATATGCCAGAGTATAAATACCACTGCAGTAAAACTAATCACAAGAGGAAACTAAAGCCTGTAGATGATGTATTGTTAAGCAAAATACAGTTAGAATTCTGGACTCAGCTTGGCTGAATCAGTGAATCTCACCCTGTCACATGTTATTGTCAAGTTTTCTGAAGTGGAGGAAAAATATCCTTAACTTTAAAGACTAAGGGTGTGGTGTGCAGAGACATATTTGTGGTTATTATGTACAAGACTTATTGAGGCCCTGAACATCTTTGAAAAATATTCTGTGAAAGCACTGGATTAGAAGCTGTGCAAATAAAAACATAGATGGTGACTGCAAGACTTACCCCAAAGCAAGGGTAGAGCTGCCTCCCAGCACCAATAAAATATTTACTTGTTTTGCACCACCTTATTCTTCTTGGCTTTCATCCTGAAACTGGATTCTTAATCAGACTTTCCAGTTCATGGTGTAAGTCACAAATACATGACATAGTCTTCCAGTAGGATATTTTCTGTCATATCTTACTATTTTCTGCTCACTACACTCTGGTAACAGACAACTCAGAAGTCTACTTATGCAGTTAAATACATGACCTAAAGTAACTGAAGCAGAGATTGAAATCTTAAGTGTCTCATTTAAGAGGCTTTACATCTTTTAAAGAACTAAAGTTCTTACAAAAACAGTAAATAAGACAAGTGCCAGGATAGGAGTCCTTAAGGTCCGCCTTCTTTGCACCTTGCACTCAAAGATGATGAGCTAGATAGGTACCCTTGGAGATGCTCAATACTTGGCCTGCATGGTGCAGTGAAATTCTCTAAAAATTCAGGTGAAACTTGGTAAGCATTGTGTACATAAAAAAATTTGATTGCATAAATATGAGCTTATTAAAGAGTGAAGTCCAAGTTAGGCCTCTCATAGAGCACGATTCCCTGCTCTGATCCAGCAGACCTGTCTGCATGAAGCGCTGATAAATCTGACTGAATGAGCATAGGTTCTTTGCATATAGTTTTAAGCAAAATTTCACTATATTATCTCAAAGGTGGGATATGTGGTTCTTGTATTTTGCTCTACTAACAGGAAGTTTTAAGCCCTAAGTGTGTTTTGACCATAACTAGATGTCTAATGCATGTTGAATAAGGGGTTACAGTTGTCTCTGACTTTGAGTAGAAAAAAAGAAAAAAGATATTTATTAGTACCTAACTGAAGTCTCTGCTCAGCTTCAAGTAGATCAATAGCCTTTTCCAATTAAACCAAATTGTGGAAACACTTTGCTATGAAGAGATATACTGCTAAAGTTGTGACTCCTAATAAGATGTGTGTAGAAGTCTAGAAGAATTTTTGTGTTACCTTACATTGAATAATCAGGTGTTTTTAACTGTAATGGCACTTCAAGTTTTTTTTCTGTTTTACTTCTCTTCCAACACACACTTAACACACTGTCACTACTGCTGATGGTGCTTTTTGTGGAAGAAACACTTATGTATAATTCAAACATTTCAAAAGATTAAAGATAAATAAATAAGCCTTTCTTGGAAATATACCTATAAACCCCTAGGCAAGGCATATTAAAAATATACTCCCAATGGATGGGATGTGTTAAAATATTCACTCTCTCTGCCTGAACAATTTTAGGCAATCCCTCTGAAAATTTGATTGCTGGCTGGTTTGATAGCAAATACAATCTGCCAGACTTTTGTATGAGTTATGCACAGCTGTGTATATTAGCTTCCATAAAATAACCCATATGCTAATTTTGTTCATTGCAGAAGGCTGTAGCAGCACAGGAGAGACACTCTCCCCTTGCTTTTCTTGTAAATCTGAAGTAAAATGCTTCAGTGACTAAAATCTGGTGCACTATAAGGAGCCACTGCTTTGTCACTCTTCAGTCCCTGTAGTACTCCAATGACATGACTGCAGGTTTCCCAGCAGTGAGGCTCTTTTACTTCTATCCCTCAGTGTTCCCCCTTCTTCAATTTTCAGTGCTAAAGATGTACCCAAATGTTGCTACTATGGTTACCTGAAGATAATTTTTGAGAAACACACTTGTTTTTACTTCCCTACCTTTGTAAGAATATCAACCTAAAGTTTGTCCCTCCCTTCTGAAGGAAGAGTACAGTGCAGAAGAAAAGTACCAGCACTTGCTTAGAACTTCGTAGTGTTGTCTTTCTTGTACAGATTACTACAAAACAATCTTGTGTAGCACCCTATCAGGCCAGGTGAAAACACATTCTTGCTTTGACATCTCCTCATAGCCATTTCAAAGGTATAACAGGCCTTTTGCGAGGGAAAAAAAAAAGAAAACAAAAGATGAGAAGCATTTTAATTAATCTACAGAAATCTATTGCTAAGTATTTCTTTTTTTAATATATTTGATGCATTCAAAATAAATTCCCGAAAAAGAGAAGACATGAGAAAGTAAAAAAGGGAGCTATAAGAGGAAAATTATAATATGCTTCTATGAAACAACAGTGCTGCTCTGACAGAAACAAAAGGCGGATACCTAAATGCAAGGTTCTTTGGAGAGAGATTTGAAGATCTGCCTTGTGGAAAAATTAATTGAAACACAGTAGAGAGGCACCTTTGAAAGGGAATAAAGCATTCAAGTCCAGAGCAAAAAGGCAGAAGAAATTGATTTGATGAAGGATGCTGTCCTGGTTCACATTCATCACTACAAGACATTAAAAATGAAACCAAATCAAAACAGACAGAAATTCAAACCAAAACAACCTAACCAAAAAACTCCCAGTAACTGTCTTATTACTACATGAGGTAGTAAGTTTTCCTATGGGCTTTTCTTTACAATGTGTCTTCTGGGAATAGAAAAGTATACTTTCAATGTGATTATCCTTAAAATGTATTTACTGCCATCAAAGCACAATAATGTCTAACATCTTTCTGTTTGAGTTCAGTAAAACAGGGGAATCGAGAGGAGGGCCACGAAGATGATCAGAGGCTGGAGCCTATGAGGAGAGGCTGAGGGAGTTGTGATTGCTCCACCTGGAGAAGAGAAGGCTCGGGAGCAACCTTAGAGCAGCTTTTCAGTATATTAAAGAACGGTACATTCAAAAGGGTGGAGAGGAATTTTTTACAAGGATATGTAGTGGCAGAATGAGGTGGAGTGGGTTCAAACTGAGAGTACATTTAGATAAAATATTAGGCAGAAATTCTTTACTGTGAGGGTGGTGAGGCACTGGCAAAAGTTGCCCAGAGAAGCTGTGGCTGCCCCATTCCTGGAAGTATTCAAGGCCAGGTTGGATGGGACTTTGAGCAAACTGATCTAGTGGAAGTTGTCTCTGTCCATATCAGGAATTTGGAAGTAGATGATCTTCAGGATCCCTTCCAACCCAAAACATTCTGTGATTCTATGATTCTGGGCATCTGTCATACATTTACTCAAGTCAGTGTAAATGTTCCTATTGTCTTTAGTATTGTAAGGGCAAAAATCAGTTTTGTCTAAAAAGGGGAGACAAAAAACCTTACAGTGAATTAAAACAAGGCAGCAGAAGAAATATAATAGCTTGGTAAGTATTAAGTAACAACTAAACATAATGGTTAGATATTTAAGTAGGGAATATTATTTTAAAAATTAGTAACTACAACTGAATTCAGTAATAATTAACTTCTGACAATGCCAGATATAATTATCACTACTGTAAGCATTTTTTAATGAAATCACGCAAACCTGTACATAGCTTCAGGCACACACACATAAATATTTAAATAGAAAATAAAGAAGCTTGAAATTGCCTCTTCAGGTACCCTGAAAATGACCAAAAATATGCAGCAGAAGGTGTAGTATGATTCATAATGTCAAAACACCCTCAGAAATACAGATTTTTTTGCAGAAAAAAGACCAAAAAAAACAAAATCATGGAGAACTAAAAACTACAAAACAGATTTTACAGTCCTAATGAAAATTATCTGATGTCAGAGGAAGCATTTCCAAGTAACTAGACACAGTGAAGTGACTGACTTACATTCTGGTTTATGAATGCTCATCTGGGTTGTTTATCCTTTGTATTTCCCATGGATTTAGTTGGGATCAGGCAGAGCAGGAATTTTTCTCATATACAAAGAATTACCAAAATGTCTGTGTAGATAAAATCTCAAACTTCTAATGAGATAGTAGAAATTATTGCAATTATAAAAATTTACTGTTATGAATATTTATGAAAATTTACTTAATTCTATTTGCCCTCCCAGTGTACAGAATATGGTTTTATCTTCATCGGCCTGCTTCCAAATCTGATTATTTGAGAGCTCTGGAAATCCATTTGGTACCTTATGAAAATGTAAGATTATCATCTGTTCTAGTTTTGCTTGTAGTCAGATATATTACAACATTAGTTTCCCAGCTGAAAGATAGTAAAAATATTTAAGTATACTTAGAATTTATTGAAAATAATGTTCAATTATAAATTTGATGCTGTGAATGAATAAAGGTCTCTATAGAAAATTAAAATGGCTTAGTGCCAATGTCAAAGTGCTTCTATCCATATTTTATGCAGAGTTTACTTATTTGTGAAAGTTGTAATTTTTCCCTCGTACATAAAAGGGTTGAGAGGTGTTCACTCTAGTGTGTTCTCTCAAAGAAAGAAATTCTGGATATAGCATATTTTTCAGGGCTCAGCACATTCTTCGATTTTAAAACTGATACTTTATGTAAATGACAAGGGCCAGAGAGACCAGAGCTTTAATATCCAAGTCTCAAGAGTACTCATTAAACTGAGACTGTTTATAATCTTGTCCTCGATGTTCACGTATGAGTATCATTCAGTTAGTATCCCTGGAAGTACATTCCTTTTCATAGCACATCCAGGTGAACAAGCTATGTATGTTGCATGCAGGATTACCTATAGGATTAGTTAGATTAGTAGTAGATTAGTAGTAGATAAGTAGTAGATTAGTAGTAGATTAGTTAGATTAGATTAGTAGTCGAAAAGGAAGCAATCTGAGATTTAGAACAAAAGCCTAAACTTCCATCACAAGCAAACCGCTTTGTGACAGCCAGCGTACTACAGTTGTTTTGACTTTTCTATTGTATGCAAAGATTTTACAGGTTTAATATCTTTCCTAAGCAAAGTGTCACAGAGATAAAACTTACAGTTCAGAAAAGTGGTTTCTTGATTTCTTAATGACATCTCTATAAAGGCCAGTCAGTGACCTATAGAGTCCAAAATATATGTCAGCAGATAAACTGCAATACTAGACAGTTGCAGAATATTAAACATTTTAATTGTTTGAAATAGCCTTATTTACCTAATTTTCCATACCGCTAATCATACACACTCTCCCCTCCTTGCTCTTCCTGGACACATTAAGGCTGCAGTGTCCCCATCCCCTCCGAGCCATGTGGGTGTCCCTTTGCATTCCATGCGGAACAAGTGGGACACTCCAGCTCCAGGGGTACCTGTGCCCAGCGCCTCATCCTCGGGGCTGCACCCCCCCCGTGTCCCAGGGAAGGCAGCATTGCATAGCCTGCACGGAGAGGGAGCAAACATCTGTCCTGCCCATCCTCTTCCCCTCTCCAGGTCTCTCCCCTATGATGGATCTTTATGTTTCTCCTATCATGATTTTCAAGGTGACCATTTTGTTGTTTCAGAGTTTCTTGGCAAAGTATTGATAACTGCTTAATGCAGCTGATGGCCATCTTTGTCTTTAACATGACCAATCTGGGGGCAGATGCACTTCCAGAGAGCCTGGTGTATTTGGTTCATTCAGGGTCTACAGCCATAATCTTCTCCAGAAGAGGGTTTTTTGAGAGGATTTTTGCCAATGGTAAGGCATGAAAGCAGCCACACGTATGTATACATAAATACATATGTGTGAGCATGCCTATACACATGCATTTTTGCAGGAGATACTTTCTGTTTGTTTATCTATGCACACAGATACGCATATGACATTCTTGTCTTTCCTCTCTATCTTTCCATCCTTCCTCAATACACTTTTTTGTTTTAACCTTCAAACTTGCAAGTAATTCTCTCCAGCCCTTATTCCAGTAATTTTAACTAAACTGTTGGCATTTTCTCTTGTCAGGCTTAGAGCAAAATTGTTCTGATTTAATTACAGCTATAAAATCATCAAAGTTCTGTCATCTAAAACAGAGAATGATGTTAAGGTGTTAAACTATTTTAGCAGTGAACATGCAAATTTGTGAAGACACTGGTGCAATGCTGTATGAGGATCAATACAAATAATTTCATTAGACATCAATGGAGGCAAAGACCTTATATAGTTTGCTGGGGATTCATGATGTGATAAAGATGTCTACAAAAATAATTTCTAATTTATATTTTAGCCTGCAACATTTAGTGTCTTCAGCAAGATGTTATAAACTCATTACTGATACAATCTCTGATACACTGCTATAGTTCTGAACCATAAAATGTTCCTTTTTTTCGTCCATCATCCTTTGCTTCTCTCAGTATCTCCTCCATTTCCTGGTTCTAATTTTTTCGTTGGTAGCATTACCTTATCTCCTTTACCCTCCCATTCTCACCTACTCTGTCTGTTGTAATATATTAATTAAAAACAAACATAGAAATTGAATACTCCCTCCCTACTGAGAATGGTGATTTGCATGCACTTTGACAGCCATTAACTCTCATGACTTAAATGTTGTGCTTTGTCCTACATTCTGTTTTCTGTGGGATTTTGCATGGTGTGTTCAGTGAGGCAGAAAACAGGTCTAAGGACTGGTGGAACATTTATACATAAGGGTTTATCAGATTTCTGACAAATAGTGGTGAGGGACACAAATTTCTTATCCTTTTTTCCCCACCAACAGAGCATCTGCAAAGGCAAGGCATTGTGACTGCACTATATGCACTGGAAAATGAATAGTTTCAGGTCCTACATTTCTAATTTGAAACTGTGGAAAGAAATACTGTGTGACACTCAATATTAAATTAATCTGGTGCAACACAGATTTTCCAGGCCCAACACAGATTTTTTGGCTACCTGTACTTTGCCTCTGACTTCAAAACACATAGAAAATTCAATACTTCCAGATTATCAGGCAGTCTGCCGATTCTGAGCCACATGAGAAAGTAATCTTGCATGCCGAAAATGTTCTGATATTGAGTATGATGCATTCTAACATAAAAGTTTTTCCTGCTTTGAAATCCAAGTGTTTATAAAAAAGAAGTTATAAATGATAAAATAAATGATAAAAAATTAAAACCAGTTTATAAAGGATGGTTTTAGAATTAAAAATATAAAATTAGAATTTAAAATATTAATTAAATTAAAAACTGAAAAGTATAAAAATTTATTAATGTTCTTTAAATTTGTAAACAGAAAAAAAATAAATGCACTGATTATCATTACCTGAAATACTTTTTGTCTTTTTTCTCTCTTCAAGTCTGGATTACTTGCAGCATCTCACTTTGTTTTCTAATAAAATATGGCTCAAGATTGCAAGGATTTATTCTCATTTTGAAATTAGGAAAGAAAGAGTATGATGCAAAAGAATACTTCTGTAAAAGAACTTCTTTATTTAAATTATTTCCTGTCTTAATAAGCAGGTAAGAAATATTTTTAAAGTCTACCAGGGGATGTTGAAAACACCATACACTAAAACTTTGGATTTATATTTTCAGACAAATTGCTTCATTTGGGGAAAAGACACTAAGAAATACAAACTACTTTCAAGTTTAATGTTTATTTGAATCTTGAAACCTCCACATAATGACCATGGTTTGGCAGTTTTACCAAACACAAAACAATAAAATAAAAATTTAATATTTTCTTTCCTAGCAGAGCTGGGAGAAAAGAGTTTTTGCCCTTCCCATGCATCTTTTCCTGATTTCAAGTGTTGCACAATGCACACGAACACTTAAGATGAGATCAGCTCTATGTACATAGGATATTGAGATAAAATTTTCACATTCCTTTCCTGAATTAATCATGGAAGATTTTCTTGAACAGAAAGAACCTGAATTTCCTCTTTCCCTCACTTGCTGGAACCCTATCTTTTTGAATAATTACAGAATGCCCAAACTACCGGAGTGTTCTTCTCTTTCCTTTTCTTTGTCTATCTGTTGCCTGCTTCTGTTTTTGAAATTAGATATTTTGGTTTTATTGTAAATATTAAAACAGGCACTGTAGTGGGTAGAATAGAACATGATAGGAAATCCTGCCAACAAAGTGATTAAGGGGAAGAAATGGAGAGGAGACAGATGGAGAAATAGAATGCTGATAGAGGAAGAAAGAGACATTTTATGCTTCAGAACTATAGCAATATATATTAGATGTGACATCAGTAATGAGCTTCCCCAGTTGAACTGTCTTCCACCCTATGTATTTATAGCCATGGTTTCCATTTTAATGGGTTAATATTTTTCAGCAAAAAACCTCAACTTCCCTGAAAAATGCCCCAGCTGCATGTTTTCTTACACCTGTTCATAGAAGTGTTTTTTCTCTTCCTGGAAGTCTTAGACAAATATGTCAGAAAACAGTTCTGCATTTCCAAACACCATGATACACAATCTAGAGTAACTAGGTAAGAGGCTTGTTCTTTATTTTAAAACATATATTCAATAAAGAAAAGTCAGACGAATATTCTCTGATATAAATGTATAAATTAAATAGTTACAGCTATATATACATCTATATATAAGTACACAGATCTAGCATCTAGGGATGTCACTGAATGTCTTTGAACTTTCATGGAAAGCTCTGCATTATAACAATTGAAGACATAATTATTCACATCCTTTGAATATCTATGATTAGTATTCAAGGTTTATTACTGCTAAATATATTATCTTGGACAAAATAAGAGTTCTCAGAGTTCCTTAAAAATCCAGAGAAAAAAAATCCTCACACAAATGAATGGCACATTATCCAAACCTTTCCTCTCCAAAATTTTCCACGTAACCATTTGGCCATTTTTCAAAATACATAGTGTTTCAATTCCAAACACTTCCAAGGGTTGGAGGGTACGAAGGTAGAAGAAAGTGAAGTAAAAATATGGTCTTTAAGGACGTCCAGCTTTCTAGTGGAAGTAACATCCAATAATTTTCTTTTAAGCAACAGTGATACTTTTAATTGATAGAATATAAAACAGTTTGATGTAAATCCCAAGAATGTTACACAGAATCACATTGACCTTTTCTTTTCTGATCTGTTTCAGAACCATATTTTACAAAGATAAAAATAAGTATTTGTAACACACAGAAGAGTGGTTTAGATGAAGTAACAGCATATAAGACATAACTATGCAAAACATGTGTCTAAACAGATAGATCTGTTCATTTCTTAAGAACATAAGGCCTCACATGAGAGAGTTCTTTCAGATTAAATATTTGCTTTAAAAGGATTTGGTTTTGTACTTTGATATTATGTTAACATTCCTTTATGGCTAGCATTTTGTCTGCAAAATAATCCATGTCTTCACTGGCTGCTGGATTTTCCCTTAAAGACCAAATCCGTAACAAAAGAGGACAGATGACATTAAAGCAGCTTAACTACCCAAAGAACATCAGATTTATAGTGACACACCTGCAGATGGTGCTATTCCACCACATTTCTGAAACAAAATCGGTTTAAAATTCATTAGTTGGTCTACTCTTTGATCTTTTTTTTTTATGTATACAGCACATGCAGCTTTTACATAAAATGCTTGGCTGTGTGTGAAGGCTAAACTAGATGGAAAATGATACCTAAAGATATAACTTTCTCCCATGCCAAAGACATTTTCTTTTTTTCCATCCTTTTCTTATTATAATGTTAGCAGTTATTCAGCAATGTGATATTTCTTTGTGATAATATATAGCATTTTTGCATTGTTGTTTGTGAGATCAAAAGTTGTAGTTACTCAGAGAGACTATGTTTAAAATTGGTTTTAGATCTCAAACATGCTACAGTGTACAAAAACTTGTTAGCGAAGGTTATCCTACAGAATGATATTACTTAAGGGCTACAGATTATGAATTATTCGCACAAAGGCTGTTGGGGCCATAGGAATAAAAGACTGCTGCACAGAGAGAAAAAATTTCAAAACTGTGTTTACTGCTAAAGCAGAAGACCAAGGACAATATGTGTCACCAAGTGAATTATTTCATACTTCTATAAAATTCAATGTGATTTCCATTGGAACTATTTCTATGGTTTTACTATTCCATAGTTTTCTATTTTTTAGTCATGAATGAAAATATCACTACTACTACTACTACTACTACTACTATTACTGCTGCTGCGGTTATGACTAGTGGTGGTAGCAGTAGTAATAGTACCACTATTTATTTGTAAAAATCATGGCTTTATACTTCATTTCCTCTTCATGGATATTTTAGACACAAAAAAAGCTTTTTATCTGTATTTGAGAATGGAAAATATTCAATTTCAGAAACATTTCTATAATATATTCATACACTTTGTAGAAGAAACCCAATGTAGTTCAACAGATTTTTTTTCTCTAAGAATCTATCTCAGAACATGAATATTTGGCAACAGTACAGAATAAAAATTAATTTTACTTAGATGTTTAAAACTTCAAAGTTTTTGTCAGTACATAAATCAAGGAAAATTAAACACAATTAAAATTTTAAAAGAAAGAATTAACGTTATAAGCAGGTATTAAGTTTTAGTTACAGGGTAATTTGAAGGAATGTGAATAATTTAAATGGGAAATCTTTACCCTCTGGCACTTATGGGAGTATTTTCATTGATTTCAAGGGTGTCATAATCATATATGGTAATCTTCCACCATTAAAGCCATTCATGGATACCAGTAGGAGATACAAATATTTCATGGGTACAAACATATTTATTGATCTTTCTGTTGGATTTATTATGATATATACTTTGAGGATCTTTGTTTTGCCTTCTATAAAACCCCAGCAACAACAACAACAACAACAGAAACAAAACAAAACCCAGAATCTTGTTATTATTTATTTCCCTATTTTTTTACTGAGAAAAGGAATTAATTATTTTTTCCACTTACTCTGCAGAGTAAGAAGAGAATTTAATAATTAATGGATTATCAGGAGATCCTTTAGATATCCTGTGCAAGTTCAGTATCTCTGATCCTTCACTTCATTTGCTGTTTTATACAGAACATTCTCTTTGGGAAGACCAAGACACTGATGTGGCATTTGGTAAATTAATGAATTAATTTAACTACTATTTAATTACATAGTTATTTCTGCAAATGGAAATTCTTTTTTAAGAACTGAAGATAAGTTTTCAAGAAAGGAATATGAAGTAATGCATTTATCTTGTCATAGAATTATCTACTAATATAAAATATTTCATTCTACTTTCAGATTTGTAGTCACCTGCAGACATCATATGACAGCCTTCAAATTCATTATTTTCTACTTATACATAGTTTTTAAAGGCAGTAGTTGGTGTACATTGTGCATAATACTCTGGTTGTATTATACAGAGATTAATCTTCAACACATGTTGGAAAATATGCTGGAAAATATGCTGGAAAATGCTTCCAGGTTCTGATTAATTTTCTCTGCTCTTTATTATAAAATACTGTTTTCTTTCTTCCTTGAAAGGTTCATGATTGCTTTAACTTACTCCAATCCTTTGAATCTCTTGATTTTCTTTTTCTTCACAGGTCTAAATTAGTTCAGTAAAAAGCAAAAAACCTCTAAGCAGTCAGACTAGAAACTCCCATTTACTCTTAAAAATGAGTTTCATTAAGATGTTATCTATAGTCTCCTAAAACCAAAAAATAGAAAGAAAATTCAAATGTCTTCTTATGGCATGGGAATGTATTCTGTGGTTCAGGGAAGAGTATCAGAAGAGAAAATTAGATTACATTGGGAGAAATCTATGCCATATATCACACAACATGTTTCAGTTCAGTTTGGTGAAATGCCAGTGCGGGTTTCTGTTTATGTTGTGCAAATAACAGCCCAGTCTATGCCAAAAAAATGACAAATTCTATATTTGGCAACATGTGCAACAAGTTTTGATAATTTAAAATTATGTGTTACTTAAATATAGTTCATTTCTAAAATAAGTTTCCTTTTGTATACTAATTTAATGAATTGATATATTTTTTCTGCTCCTTATTTCTATAAATAAAATTAAGTATTTTATGGTAGTGCTTAAACAAATTGCTATTGCATTTAGAAAAGTTAAAAATTATTTATCTAAAATTTTATTTTGTCCTTTATAAAAGTTTAATGTTTCATCTGGAATTTATAAATCTGTATTACTATTCTCTGCCATACTAGAGAGCGCTGCGCTGGAGATGGTGTCTCATCAGCACTGAGCAGAGTATCACTTCCCTTGGCTTCCTACTGTATTTTAGCTCAAATCCAGACCTGCAGCTTATCAGTGCATGAACTTTCCATTGTAGAATAATTAACTAAATGTTATCAGATTTAAAATGAATTTTTAACCTTTCAGTTAAGTATAGCATGCTGTGAATATTAGAGTCATGCCTTTTCCCAATTTTGACTTCAGCAGCCATTGTACCTGGAAGATAGTGCAGTGTCCAGGCTTCAGAATTTCAATTTTGAAAGAAATGGCCTTTCCAAGACAGAGATCACAGCCACTTGATGTCCAGTTATCACAAATTGAGTTAGAGTGTTCATGCAGATATTATTTTCAGTTTAATTCAAAGAGAGAGAAATATATGTACTTTTTGACACCACTTTTTTATCAGTTCACACAGTACTTTATTTGGCTTGAGTAACACCCTAATTCTCCAACTAGTGTTTATAGACAGAAAAAAAAAAAAAAAGTTTCTTTTTCGGTTTATTTTATGGCATCAAGAAATAAAAACATTATCTGCAAATATTTCTTATAGTCCTATGTTCCTGTTAGGCCAACTACTCATGTTGAGTAATTTTATAACATTGCAACTGAATAGGTCTCTTGGTCATTTCTAATTGCCTTTATAAATAACAACTTCTCATTACTGCCAGACCACAGTAACAAAGGCATATGCAACCTCAAAACTGGCAGGAACAACATGTTTACCACTGGGAAAGCAATGGTATGTGGATACCTTATTTAAACAAATACAAAAGATTAAGTCATGCATTTCCCAGGTTCAAAATGGCAGCTAATGTCTCACAACTACCATTGTCACAGGTATTCATTATAAATATAAAAAGGAATTAAAAAGTGCACTTCGGTAAAGTGGGTACCACAGAAAGACAGTAAATAATTACCCTAAAAGTAACTGCTGAGATTAACTGTTTGGGGTTTGTTTGGGCTTGGAGTTTTTTGGGGGGAGGAGGGGTTGTTTATTTATATATTGGGGCTTTGGGGGGGCTTTTGTCCCTATTATTATATAGGGAAAAAAGTTAAAATCTTGCTTTTATATCACAATAGATTTCCCCCCTTCCTCACCTTTCAAGATCACTCCCCATTCTCCACCTGTCTCTTGCACACAAATGTAATTCATGAGATAATAAGCATCAAAGAAAGGAGGGATAACACATTTTGAAGAACAAAATGAAGAAGATTTTTTAAAGAATCTTTAAATGAGTTATGAGGTATAAGAACTCTTGTGTATTTCAACTTACAATGGTCTAATGCCTGTTTGCATCACTGTGGTGATGCCTTTTTTTTCCAAGTGCAGAATAAGAGATTTTACAGTAAGTACAGAATTAGATTCAATATTAATCGGATGTGCATGTATACTGTATGCTTATATCTGTTGCTGCTTTGAATTAAGAAATTGATGAAGATACTTTGATTACAAATAATGTATGCATACTTTGAGAGGTACTTTAATAACTGATCAAAAAATTGAGATTAAAGAAAAGAATAAATTTCTATCATCTGAACTAAATAATGTTCAGTTAGTGATAATGTCATGTCACATTTGAACTCATACGATAAACTGCAAAAAATAATGAATTTAAAATAAGTAGAGTCAGTGAAGATAATTATGGCAATTTTATGCATCTCAATTTCTCTTTCAAAAGAACATATTATTGTTCTGGTATTTTGTTTCAACCCTCTTGTCTCTGAGTGAATATAAACTAAAATCGAACTGTTTTACAAGCTCACCTTTTTCCCTGCTGTTTACAGAATCCTTATCTCACTGAGAGATTCAAGGGCTCAGCCTTCTCCTTGGATCTTTCTCATAGTCCAGGTGTCATCATGAGGGAATATGCCTGGATAAAGGGAAAAAGGGAGTTTCAGCTGGGGAGGAAACAACACCCCGTGAGGAATAAATTCCATTTGGTTCCTAAGACTGTCTTGAGATGCAGGCAACCTACGAGGTATAAAGGGTCATCCTTGACATATCTTTTAACATGTCACAAAGGTTCATCCTTTTTATTTCTAATTGCCACAATGCTAAAACAGAAATTTGTGTTTGCAAAATAAGTTTCAAGAATTTTCTCCATTTCATTCAAAGCATAATGCATTAGATTAGGACTTGTCCCACGTCTATCTGTGGAACTGTCCAGGGATGGTGGTACCCATCCAGTTACCATAAAAATCTCATTTGAACACCACAATTACACTAATGACTAACATCCACTGCTGCTTAGTTGTAAGCTCCTGACATTGGTAAATTAGCTAAATTTTGCAGTTTTTTTCAACTTTGTTAAAAGGCTTTAAACATTTTTCAATGAAGTTTTTTCCTCTGAAGTTAGTGTGATCAAGTACTATCAGCTCAGATGTGAGATTTCTCATTTCCTTGACCAGGTCTTTATATTTTAAATAATATTAAGATCTTTGTAAATATAGTTGGCACTTACTGCAGTAACTTTTAATATATCCTAAGTGGACTTATTTGTACAAATAATTATATGGGATATAGAATCTATCTGACTTAGCTAATAGGTGCTAGGTTGATCCTGTCTGGATGCCAGATGTCCACTACAAATATTTTATTACTCCTCTTCTTCAGATTGCCAGGGAGAGAAAATATAATTAACGGCTCATGACTTGAGATTAAGACAGGATTGCCATCATGGACAGACTGATGTGACTTGGGGAAATTAGTTTAATTTAGTACCAATGCAATCAGAGTAAGGTAATAAGAAATAAAACCAAATCTTAAAAACACCTTTCCCCCCTACTCCTTTCTTCCAAGGCTGAATTTCACTCCTGGTTTTCTCTTCCTCTTCCCCACAGAGGGATGGGGAATGGGAACTGCAGTCAGCTCATCGTATTGTTTTTGCTACTCCTTCCTCCTCGTGGAGAGGACTCCACATTCTTCCTCTGCTCCAGCACCGGGTTCCCTTCCATGGGAGACAATTCTCCACAAACTTCTCCAACACTGGTCATTTGGTCTTTCCCACAGGCTGCAGATTTTCACAAACTGATCCAGCATGTGTCTTTCATGTGGTGCTGTCCTTCAGGAGCAGACTGCTCCAGCACAAGAACCCCACGGGGTCAAAAGTCCTACCAACAAGCCTGCTCTAGCATGGACTCTTTCCATGGATCCACAGGTGCTGCCAGGAGCCTGCTTCAGTGTAGAGTCACAGCCTTCTTTGGATGCATCCACCTGCATGGTGTGGGGTCCTCCAGAGGCTGCAGGGGAATCTCTGCTCCCCCGTGCCCCTCCATGGGCTGCAGGGGCACAGCTGCCTCACCATGGCCTGCACCTCATGCTGCAGGGCAATCTCTGCTCCGGTGCCTGGAGCACCTCCTGCCCCTCCCTCTGCACTGATGTGGGTGCCTGCAGGGCTGTTTCTCTGACATACTCTTGCTTGTCTCCCTGGATGAACCTGCTATTCCCTCCCTGCCTTAATCGAGCTATCCCACAGGCGCTGCCACCATCGCTGATTGTCCCAGCCTTGGCCACAAGTGCATCCATCTTGGAGGTGAGTGACATTGGCTTCATCAGACATGTGGGAAGCTTCTAGTAGATTCTTACAGAAACAACCCCTATAACTGACCCGCTACCAGAACCTTGCCTTGAAAATCCAAAATGACAAGCTAAATACCATAATTATACCACCAGAATCTGAACAGTATTGAATCACTAATTGCTCTGCTGCCTGGAGTGCCAGGGCTGCGCTGGTCGAAGGCAACCTCTCTGGGGACCTTCTCTGATCCCCAGAACCCTATCGCAGCCACAGAGAGCAGAGCCGATAGCAGCGTGAAGAGCAGGTGACCACCGTGAGAAGCCAAGCAGGGAGGACTCAGCAGCTCTGCATACCAACTAAGATTTATTTAGCTGATGGGGAGAGACTGACTGAGTCAGGCCACCAGGAATTTCACATAGAAGGACTGAACCTCCTATGCTCTGCCCCGAGAGACCTCGAAACACAGGTGACAGGGGGTTTTCTACCCCTCAGACCCCAGGGGTGGGGGCACAAACATGACCAATTGGGAAAGCCCAAGGGTGTGGTCCAGGGGTGAGGGACAGGTTACACAGCAAACGGGAGAACAGGGGAGGGGGGTCACACCTGTGAAGGCCAATGCATAGCCAAATGACAGAGACTTTTCTAGAACTTGGGGCAGGGGTGAAAGGAGAATGACAGGGGAGAGAGAGGGATTCGCTCGCTGGACCAGGGGAGGGGACAGATAATTGACAGGGAGAGCATACAGGGTCCAAACAAGGGTACATGGAACCAACCAAAATACAATTAACCAATGGAAACCGCTGCATCAGTACTGAGCATAATAAAACAGTTGGGGAATACCAGTATCAGTTCTATGGTCACACTCTTCCAATTATATCAACATCTACCTTGTGCTTCTGCCCAGTCTCATTTTCTACACCTTTCTTGCAAAGGTTTATGCAAAGCTTTATAAACTAATAGTGTTTCTGAAGTTTAATGGATTTAATGGATTTAATAAATATTGGATTTCATTATATGAATTCTCAGGAACAATAAATTGATATTAAAATTTGTGTGGAAAAATACCAATTGTTTGGGTGAAGATATCTGCTTGGATTTATGCAATACCTCACATAGTGGTATATTAATATTGAAAACATTGAAATTAATCTATAGCACAAATAATTAGGCATTATTTTCTACTGTATTCTACTTATTAATAAAAATTAAAAATGTATCGCAAACAGAAGTAGCATGGGTTTACTAATAATGTCAAAGCTGCATTATTATCAAACATATAATGAGCACCTATTTTCTTGTCAAACTATAAATATATAAACTGAATTAATGTTTATTATTGATGTTTTATTCATGTATTAATTATTTATAAGCTATGTGAAGTTCCATTTTATATATAAAATGTGACTGTCAATAAATTCAATAGCAACTGGAAGAAATTTAAATGTCTCTCCTAGAGAATATAGTAATAAAATGGAAAATGTGGGCCTTTTTAACATGTATCTTCAGAAACAGTAATTTTTCATTGCTGACATGTCTGCTATACTTTATTTTGGTTTTCTTCTTCTCAAAATCATAATAATTCTCAGGAGAAAGGTCTTTTCTTAATAAGTACTGCTTGACATTTACCATTACATACATGATAGATATTTAAAGATGATCATCCGTCAATGCTATGGCATCAAATTTAAACTTATTAGCCATGCAAATAACTTGGCCAACAGATTTCATCAGCACCTTTTCAAATATTCAGACAACATGAAAAATCCTCAAACAGAACAAGACAAAAGCAGTTCTGCCTCTTGCTAGCATTAAAGAGTTGCCAGTTAGAAGTATACATACCTAATGATATAGTACTAAATATAAATAAAAAATTATGTTTAAAGGTTTTGATAATATTAATTTTTTTTTTATTAGTGGATTTAAACTGAAAGTTAAATTTAAATCACTACAAAGTAGAAAAATGGATGTTAGCTGTTAAAGAGGCAACTTGATCAAAATTCCATGATACTGTTTAAAGGATAAGGTGAATTAATCTTTATCAAAGTGTTTTAATGTTGAATATTTTAGCTAAGACTTAGAAGAGATACATTAAAGAGAGTATTCAATGTGAAGATTGGGGGATTTTTACATGAAATATTTTTTCTTGAATTTCAACAAATCTTGAAGGGTGCAGACAAGACTTTCTTGAAAGATTTGTCACTTTTGAGTCCAAATGGATTCAAAAACTAGGTAATACTGGTTTCACATGAACTGGCAGCCTTTAAGGATTTTTTTTATTCTTGCGCCATTATCTACATCTCTTAGATCAAAACTTTGATCTGAACCTCTTTACAGGTTCAAATATGTCACCCATTCATCTTTACATATCAAAAACTCCGATTCCTCCATCTCACCAGTTGCTTAGTTATGATAATCATATTGCTTATATGTATGGCTGTCCCAAAGACAATACATTTATAAATGAGAATGATGTACTTAGCTGAGTAAACACTTGAATAGTGTAGAATTCTACAAAAGCACATTTTAGTGTCCTCTTAACTGATTTAATTTCATGTAAAATCCAATCTTACCAGAATTCCCTTTGAGTCAGAGTTTTCCATTAATTTAATGATGATAACAGAACCTTTTGCTTCAGTAGGATCTAAAATGTCTCTGTAAAGAATTTCTCAGTTATGGTCAGTCTGTCATGCACCCAAACTACCATGTTCTGGTCACTCTCTTTCAAACAAGCCACACACCAACAAACCTGTATTTAGAAAATGAGTGTTCTGAAAAGTGAGAGAAGTCAAATTACCCCAGCTTGATATCTTGATGACTTCTAAATTAAAGAACTTACATGTCCTATAAAGCACATTTCCTAAAAGAAAAAGTTGCTCCCAGTCATTACAACTTTACTTAGTCAAGTTTGGGAAAAAAACACAGAACTTGCAACTTGTTGCAATATTTCTAGCAAACCTGTCCAGCTAAGCATTAAACTCCTAGTATAGGGATTGTTTCTGTATTGCAATTAATGAATGTGTTGAATACAGTGGTTCTTTGTTTTAAATACAGAAGAATGTCTCTGCAAGCTAGAATGAGTTAAAATATCTGAGATTCACATGCTTCCAATGCTAAAGTAGTAGAAGATAAATGGTTCTCCTGACTGTGTAAGAGAGTAAGGAATATTAAAAATACAAATGTGATGTTTTAGAAGAGCTGTATGCTCATCATGACCTGTAAGAGAATCAGAAATTACAAAGGAATACAGTCTTGCAGAAAAAATGGTGAATGAAGCAAGGCATTCTTAATTTAGGTTAACTTCCTG
Organism: Picathartes gymnocephalus; assembly: GCA_013390045.1. NCBI lineage: Eukaryota > Metazoa > Chordata > Aves > Passeriformes > Picathartidae > Picathartes > Picathartes gymnocephalus. The sequence goes on along the minus strand of WEKY01029191.1, from coordinate 11,780 downwards.
GAAGCAGAAGATTCAATGGTGACATCAATGTCTTCCTTCAAGTGAAAAAGTGGGCACAGAGATTTTAAATTTTAACTTCTGTGTGGCACTTCTACATTTTCACACAATAGTTGAGGTCAGAGAAAACCTCCAGAGCTCACCTAGTCCAACCTCTCTGTAGTGGTGTCCACTCCAGCAAGTTCCTGAGGGCAATGCCCAATCAGATTTTGAATATCTCCAAGGTGAGAGACTCCACAATCTTGATGGGCAACCAGTGTTTGAACATCCTCACTCTATTTTCGCTCCTTTTTCTTCTTATGTCTAAATCCCATATTTCAGTTTGTGGGTCTTTATTCTGCAGTAACTCAATAAATATGGTTTTGGCATTGTTAGTGTTAGATTATCTGATTAAAATATAATTGCAGTAAATACAACGAGCACCAAATATCAGAAGTAGTACAAGAGGTAACGAAACTCTGGTTATCTTATTAGTGAAAATGAAGCATACCTGAAATGACTACTTTTAATGTTTCACACCAAGGTGGGGCAACTAAAGGAAGTCTCTTCAGAATGCATTGCAATATAAAAGGAATTATTTGCAAAGGAAGATAGGGATTATATTAAATGGAAATGTAAGACTTTTAGCTATGGATAAAATTGTCTTCGTACTTGTGTGAGTACTTTGTGTGATTATGTGGGTACTTGAAAAGACAATGCTCTGTATTGATCTGTGTGGCTTATCTGTATGTCTTGGTATTAAGTGTGTGCAAGTGGGTATGCACACACTTATTGCCAGCCAGTGCACAGCCCCACACTGACCTGCTGCAGCCACAGCTGGCAGGCAGGGGAAAGGACAAATCCATCAGTGTCATGAAACCCACCAATTTAAACTGTCTCTAACAACTGAACAAAGGCTCTGCCCTGTGCTAAGGGGCTTACTTTGACTGGAGCTGGGCTGAGCTGAGCTGGTTTCAGCTCCTCCCTTAGGACCTGTTGCCTCCCCTGCCTGAGCATGAGCTCTGCCAGCGCCTCTTTGGGAAGGTTCAGAAACATTTTTTCCATAGTTGTTGTCTAAAAGAGCCTGTGGGGTGGCTGAGCCTGTGAAGGCTGTGGGACCACCCTTGGACTCAGCTGTGAGCAGCCAGAGGAAATCAATTAGTAGTAACAAATTTTAAAAATACACCCAGACATCTTAAGACTAAGAGGAAGTAGCTTCGGCTCTGAATATTAAACTCCTTACACTGAAGTCCTCAGGATGCTGATGGCTCATGTCACTTCTTGTTCTTCAGGAAGACAGAGACCACAAATCTTAGGACTTGGAGGGACATTGCAAGCGTAGAAGCAACACTGATTACAATGCACAAGTACCAGGAAGTTTATGTATAATAATTATGTCTGTATTTTGATAAGAATTTTCTATGTTAACTTTGACTTTTAGGCTGTTACAACATTAGATTAACAATAACTTTTTGGCTGCATATACATATATAGTCTGTTCCCTTTTTTTATGGGCTATTATATTAAATATACATATTCCAAAAAGACTTCCATTTAGCACAGTTAGACTTGGTCCACTGATATGTACATAAGACTTTTGACTAACCTGACCTTATAACTTGTGTTTTTCCTTTGGGAAATTATACTGCATTTTTAAGATGTATTACACAAGTGAAAAATCACCCAGCCAAGGAACAAACAAGAGGAAGGAAAATAGCTAACAATGACAATCAATGGATATGTTCTGGATGTGTTTTTTCAACACTTAGCTGTTTCTGACCAGAATATACTAAAAATTATTCTGTGTAGTGGCTAAGAAGATCAAGTGGAACTTGCTAAATGGTGATAGTATAGCTGCCACCTGAGACCATCAATGAGCAGATCTACATCTTCACTCTTACAATTTTATCTCACTTCTGGTACTAAGATTAGGAACTACTACAACCAATAACCAGTGGCAAATAAGACTGCATACTTTATGAGGAAGAAAGAAGCCAAAGAGTAATGTAATGTTTATTTTTCCATAGATTGAGGTAAAATGAATGAATAAAATCTGTAAGGCAAAAAATATCCATCTAGAGAATTTCATCTGCACTGTCAGAAGTTTCCATTTGTACCATCACTGACTATTTCTTCACCTTCTTCTTTCCATTTTCTACTCTGTGATGATCTTTTCATGCCTCAATATGTTCTTTCTTGTCCTTTTGCATTCCCATTTTTTCAGCTGGTCTCCTTGTGTCTGTTTAGTTTGACTTCTCTGCTTTGCTGTCCTGGAAATCATTGACCTAAGTTGCTGCTGTTAACATAAAAAAGCTGTATGTGCCTATATAGAAAGCAGATTTAAGTATTTAATAATTCTTTTGACTCACATCTCTGCTGTGTTTACACAGGTTTGTTTTAATTATGCCAGCTGTAGAAGCATGGAAGAAATGTTTGTGCAGGATAATGCATCAGTCCAGGTAGCCTGAACCACGGGGAGGGAAGGCAGGATGCCATCCCGATCTTTCCCTCTAGTGCCTCTCTTCAGAGGGCTTACATTGCTGGTGCTCAAGAGCTAGTTGGAAGATCAGATTTTAGCTCTTGAACTCATGGGAGCTTTAAAAATCCCAAAGAGAAATTCTAGGGTCTAACACTCTCTGTGATGGCCAAGATATTGAGAACTCAACATGCTTTTCCTTTTGTGCAGTCAGGGCAGTTACTTATTGCTCGCTATGTTTGAAGAGTTCTTCTGGTGACATTACACCCCACAAAGGCAGGTGTCAACTCTGAAGGGTTGGTGATTGCCAATTCACATACTCAGCACAAACACCTTGGTATCCCATGTTATCCTATGATTAACTACTTTGTGTGGAAATAATATATTTGTATGCATAGTCCACCTTTTCTTGTACGAGTGGAACTGTTGTTTATTCAATTGAATAAGTAGCATTTGTATGCAGCCTTAATCATGAACATTTTGGAGATTGGCATCCAGCACTAAGTACAATCCTGTCAAATAACTGGCAGTGGATTAACTGTGACACCTAGAAACATGCCAAATTCTGACAGAATAAGAACTTGCTGTGTACCCAATGTCAATCATTCCCTGAGTGCCACTCAAAATGCTTATCCTGTTAGTGATGACATCAATCTGCATTGGCATTCAAAATGCTGCTGCCCTTTGAATACAGAATTGAAAGCAAAAGACAAAACCTCAAAGTGCATGCATTTTAGCAACCACCTATCCTTCCTTAAGAACTGGGGCTGCCTCCTGTGTGGAGATGCTGCTTTACTAATGGGCCAGTTAATTAAACCAGGTGTTAAAAAAAAAAAAATCATCTATTTAATATGGATTGCCCTACAGGCAGGCTCACTTGCAAGCACTCAAAAGTAATTTCCATCATGAACTAAAACTTCCAGAGACACTTAGGTCTAATTCTAGTTACATCCCAAGTTGTAGAAGTCTACCCATATTCATAGCAACAACTAATGTACAGCAATGGTCACACACACACTTATGTGTCAGCATGGTTATTAAAGCACTCACTGCCTAAGTGAGAGAAGAGAGACCTAAGATCAACCTGAGAAGTGTCAGAATTATGACCACCAGATGTTTAGGCTTACATTTATTTGATCTTTACTTATCTTCATAAATCCTGCATTTCTGCCTGCACAGTGAGCTAACACAAAAGGAGCATTCCATTTTCTCTTTTCCTTTTCTGTCTGTCTTGTTCTATAATCCACCAGAGTGAGCATGACCTTGTGAAGTAGGAGATGAAGCTGAAAAGGAAATTGAACACATCTCCTATTTCCTGGGCAAGTGTTCTAACTATTCAAAAGAGGAGTAGTTCTGCAGCCGTAGTGATGGATAAAAAAGTGAAATGTGTTTTTTAAGTCCTTTACTTTGGGAAAGGAGTCCAGATCATCCTTGGCTAGAGATCATTAATAAAAAAGTCTGAGGCAAGTTCATAAGCTTAAAAAAAATAGGCTCATTATTAGGATAGCTGTCTTTCCCTTCATCTTGCAAAGTTACTCACAGCTGAAACAATAAGAAGTACTCCTAAGCCTTAAGCATAGCTGTAATTACACTTTTATACCATGTATGTCCTATCAACCATGGGTAATTCCTTGTTCAGCATATAGAAGCCACAAGTAACTCTTTGGAGACGTCTTTCTCAACAGAAGACTTGGTGTTTGATCCCCTGAAAAATGTATCTCAGACACTGCAATGGCTTTTTTTGTCTTTGAGATACAGAAATTGGGCATTTGTTTCAGAGACATTATTTATAGAATCAGATTATCAAATACTCTTATGGAACAAGCTATCATAAATTATGTGCTTGTTCTGTTTTGCTCCAGGTAGGTTTCAAGTAGTGTATTTAGGCAAAGGACGCACCAGAACTTCTGTTCAATTAGAAAGCTCAAAGAGGAACAGGATTCTTGTTCCTCTGTCATGCCAGGTGGTCCTAATTCTTAGGCATTTGCAGGTTCATTTAGGACATCTCAAAAAAACCTAGTAATGACTTAATCTGGACTAGCAAAGTGATATGACCATTCATAGTGCAGATGTTCTCAAAAGGAAAGCAGATCTTAGAGCATTAAATACTGTCCTGTCTCATTATCAGACACAACTGCACAAAATTCCTTTCATAAATTTAGTAGCTTCCTTTCTAATACATTATTTACTCTACTTGACCTTTTAGAAGACTATTCCAGAAAGAAAATGAATCTGAGAAAGGTCTAACAAGCCTGAAGCCATTTTTTCACAAATGCAGGACTGAGGTGTCATGCCTGTATTCCATCATGCTGTGCAAAAATTGTAGCTTGCTTGAAGTTGTATGAGGTATTGGAACAAAGTCAAAACTGCTGTAAGTTTAAGCACCAATCAACTTGATAGTTCCATAAACTGAGCCTATTTTTTGTTGTTGTTGTTTTTTATTTGTCCTTGATATTATACATAGACAATCAGCTGTGTACAAATCTTGTATTAAACATCCAAATCTCATAAGGAGCTTGAGCTTCTGATCTGAATCTGATAATTTCACTTGAAAAAAAAGCCCAGAAAAAGTTAGGTATTGAACTGCCAAAATGCATTTAAGGAGCTGAGCTCAGTGTGTGCAATACAGCATCAATGGCTCAAAAAGGCATTTTTCTGCTGCTGTCATGTGGAGGTCACTGTTTGCACTCTAGTAAATAGCTGCGATAAAACCTGAAGTATTACTGACTTGCTTAAAATTCACACAACGTGGACCAAGTGCAACTGTCAGCAATAGGAGGCCTTGAATAGCTGTAAAGGTTAAATATCAATTTGTTTTAAAAAAGAAGTCAAACTTGATTCTCTACCATAAACTGAAAATCTGATGGCATTCAACCCATTAACACTCCTGTCAGACATTTGAATTTAAAGTGTTTGACACCCCCTCAAAGCACAGCACACTTTTATTAAATATAGATTACTTTGTATAGGGTTTTTGAATGTTCTCTTTTAATCTGAAAGGCATATCCAAAATTTTTGAAAGGTGTTTAATTTACGTAAGCTTATGTCTAAATTTTTTTCTTTTTTCAGTGAAAGATTAAATGATGAGAATAAATAGGACTTGAAAACAGCAAATGCATTTTAAAACACATTTGTGGAAGTACAGAATATTTGAATTTTAAAGCTTACAGTTTAAAATTGGATTCCACTAAATCACAATAATTAGTATCACATCATCAGTGACAATAATAGCAGATATACCAAGACTTTCTCTACACTGCAAAATTGGAAAGTGTTGAGATCTGAAATCAAGCAGAAGTTTAATTTTCAATATTTAAATCAGTGAATGCAACATATTGGCTTTTTTTTTTTTTTTTTAATGAGCAAATTATACAGCTTCATA
>WEKY01029188.1:81429-110803 GCA_013390045.1 Picathartes gymnocephalus | reverse complement strand
AATGAGGTAATTTTGTTGGTTTCTTTTTTTTATTTGTCAATGGACACTGTCTGGTATTAGAGCAAGAGTTTTTTTTAATGAGAAATTATGGTTTTGAAAAATAAATGCATTAAATATTTGCATTATAAAACAAAGAGTAAAAATATTTTATCTGTAATACTATATTTGAAAAATATGTTGGCATATTTGATGCACACACGAGTTTGGAAAAGAGGAGTAAAAGTTTACATTAATAAGGTAATAATTTATAAATCTGTTAAAACTTCCCAAATATAGCCATCTAGAATTACATTCATAGATACCCAAAGAAGCAGTAGCCAAACATGATCAGACCCAGGAAGCCATTCAGTGATGCTATTGTGGTAAAAATCTATGAAAGCTGACTCATCTTGTGTTGTCACAGCAGCTGTACCACAGGAAGGAAGCTGAGTTAGCCCAAGAGGGTTAGGCTACACCAGACTGCAGTAAGAGTTATGGTACAGCAGCTCATTTATGTCTGGCTCAGGAGCCCCTGCACTGCACTGCTCTGCCCAGCACCAAAAAGCAGAAATAGCCAAGACAAAGAACAAACTTTTGTATACCTTGAGATTTGTATTCAGTCCTATTGCTTGTGGGTGAGTTTTCTATCTGACCTCCTGCACTACAAAAAGTGTTCATCTTTAACATGTAAAGCTTTCCATTTTTAGAATGGTTATATTTTACCACAGGGAGTAACATTTTATGGAGCAACACCAGTGAAGTAGAACACCCAAGTCAAAACAACTTGGATTCATTCAAGTTCATATTAAAGGGAAAGTGCAACACCTCTCCTCTAGCCCTTTTGTTAGGTCACATTATTGTCAATGTGTTTTTTCTACTGATGTCTTAGGCATGAAATAATATTACAGCACATATCCAAACCCAAAGCACACTTTAATAGGAGAAAATATACATCCACAGCTGTTCCTACCGGGCACTGGTCTTGATACAGTCTGTAATAATTGATCTCATGGCATAAAAGGACTCAAATAGATAGAGCTTCAAATACTCATCCTTGCTGATTCTCTTACTCATGTACTTCAACATATATATACACACCTTAGACATTAATCACTAGGAGTTTACACACAGTCATAAACACCCTTATTTTAGAAACATTGGTTCAATCACTGCCATCTTGCAGTTTGCCTCATTCAAAATAAAGCCACTCTCACTGCTAGCTTTGATTTGATATATAACCCCTTCAGACTCATCTCTGTTGTTCTTGATGCATTCTGTACTAGTCTCTACCTGGATATAACCACACAAATTAATGCTACCGCTGTACTCAGTACAGTGACAGGATTAGTAGAGCACTATTTTGTTGTCCACAATAAGCTCTCTCTTGTGCCTCTGGTGTTCTGTAATTAGGCCCCTTCAGACACAGAGCTTGGTTATTATGGTTCATCAGCTTGTAATGCATTATTCTAAATAGCTGCATTTTCATTCTTCTTTTTTTTCCTTTTCCTTTTTTGCTGTTAAATTTAAAAAAAAAAAAAAAACAGATAATGGAAGTAAAAAAAATTACTCACCCTTCATCTCGATCTAACATAATGTTTATGGGCAGAAGGGAGAGCAGGAAGATGTTCTTGTGAAGAGAGGAACTTGAACAGCTTTATAGGACAACAACCTAGGAAGAAATGACAAACCAATACCCACATTTACTGTTTGTAAATCTGAGCATTGATTCTGCTTTCACAAGTGGCTTTCATCAAATGCAAATCAGAAGCCTGGCATCTGCTTGAGTAACCAGGCAGCCCTGTTCCCCTTTCAAGGGAACAAAAGCCATACAATCAAAGGGTTTTAAGAGGATGGCAAACTTATTGTAAGCTAGAAAAGGTTAAAAGTCTGCCAGGGCTTAAATATACCTCTCAGAACTCCCAAGAATGGACGCACTTCTGACCTTTATGAATTTTTTTTTTCTGTGAAATGTTTCTGTATATTTGGAACATGATAAAAAGTGACCAAACAGAAGAGAGACAAGCTAGTTACATTTCTTACTTCCCAACTGAGTCTGAAAGCTTTAGAAAGCAAACTCATACAGGTTTATGTATTCTCAGATTGCAAAAATCCAGCTCTGACCAACAGCACTCTGGCTGTCATACAGGACCTACCTGTCCTACCCTGCATAACTGACAGATCCTCCTCTGTAAAGATGGGTAACAACAGGAATTCACTCCAGACATGCTAATTCCTCTCTCAGAAATCTTAACTAAGAGTGGCATACCCTGGAAAATGGCTTAATAATGTCTGGGTAGATAAAAACATATTTTTAATAATGTTTTGATATTTTAAAATAATATTTTAATAATATATAACCCTTTCAGATACATTGTTGTTGGTCTTTGAATTAACTGAAAATTCAGTGCTTCTACTTGCTTCAGTTAAAAGCCAAAAATGAAGAAAACCAGATTACTATTTCTACTGAAAATCTGAAAAATGTCTTATACTAATTTCACATATATATTTATTGTGAAAATAATGCCTTTTTCTGTATGATAACAGCATAATATAGAGTTTTTAAAAATATATTAAGACTTAATGAATTCATCAGAGTGTATCTTTCTAATTGTCTTATTTCTCATTCATTTGGGAATAATCACAAAGCTTATCCCAATGATTATGAGGTTAAAAACCAACATTCATTTAGGCTTTTTGTAACAAGTCTAAAGTGTCAGTTTGGTAAATTTTCAGCTTTTTATTTAGTGATTGGTTCTAGATTCCAAAATAGAATACCATCTCACACACAAGTTTTAGCATTATAAGAATAGGATTTGTCAATGATTTTAATAACTAGATGGATAATAATTCACTCTGAAGGACCCTGCTACTGTGAGGATTCTTTGTAATTATAAGTAATTTAATTTTAAACAGGTCTTGGTTCTAATGTCATGAATGATCTAACAAAGAAACCTGTGCTTTCTTCTGAAGGAGTCATAATGCTCTTGGGTGTTTAGAGACAACTACAAAGCAAAGGCTGGCAATTCACTAAGGCAAAACCAGAACAAAAGAACAGCAATAGGAAGGAGGTTTGGGTTTGGGTTTTTAATATATAGTAGGAACTACATAAATCAGATTATGAAACTCAGTGTCAGAAAATGCCATGGAGCACAAAAATATAAATAATACTGAAATCAAACTATGTGAGCTAAAGGAAAAATCCATTGATACATATTGGTCCTGGTGGTACAAGTGTACATCTGACTTTCAGGTCAGATGGACGTACTAAAACCCACCAGACCCTATACTTTGTCTCTTTTTAATTCTATATTTTCAGGACCTCATGTTGGCAGATATCTTTGTTGCGTTACCCAAGCAATAAGCTTGAGACAAACAGCCTTCTCTCTGAAGCATAGAATCTGGAGTTCAAGTAATGCAGATAGAAGTGATGAAAATAAAAAACAACAAAAACAACCACCAAACACAAACCAAAAGGGGAACATTAAGGACTTAAGAAGAGGATCCCAAGTAGGAAACATACTCTGTTATCATTGTAAATATAACAGGTAAAAGACTACTTCAAGGAGGAAGTATCATATAGAAACAAACATGGGTGGTAATTCTGGAATAAGCATCCTGCATTCTGCCCATCACATTTCAAAGACTGTCTCCTGTTTGCTGTCAATGAGGATTTCTCCCAAACTCAAGCTTCTTACAGAGAGCAAGACAGCTACACAAAACAAAATGGAAAAACCAAATGACCCCAGACTACAACAAATGAACTAAAGGAAGAGGTCAGAGCATCAAAAGTGCAATAGCAAGGGAACTGGTGAGGGATGTAAAACAGAGCATTCCTGACAGCAACCCAAGTAGCTGATGGATGCTGCCAAGTGATGGTCTGCCCAGGAACAGAGACATCACTGTCAAAAGGAAAGTACTGAGCTGAACTCAACATCTGATATTGAGCTGACACTTCCATCCAACCCATTAAGAGAGTTCTTATGGCAAAACAATCAGGAAAAAAAACCACAGAAGCCACATTATGCTGTTTTTCAATACAGTATCTTGTGTTCAGAGATGATCTGCACCCACAGCAAGGTTTTCCCCACAAGGACCTTTGTGTTGAGCAATATCACAAGACCTTTCTCCTCCTAAAAGCAACATCTGGATTTAGTATATCTATTCAAATCAGACCTTGGAAAAAAAAGAAATTCTGTGCTGAGTCATACTCAGAATAATTCTTACCTTCTCTGTGATTCCTTTCAGCTGTAGATATTAGACAATGTTTCCCAAGACAGAATACAACTAAAGTACTTCATTATTAGTCCTGCAAATAAGTCACTTTCACAATACCAGCATTGCATAACTTGTTTTCATCTAATACAGTCATCTGCATAATAACTGGTCTTCCCAGACCCTTTGACAGAACAACAAAATGTAAGAATAAGTGTTAGGGTGGCATGCTACGTTTGCTTAAGATAGCTGTTCTAGAATGTCTTCAGTAATGCTCAATAAAGGTGATAAATTTTACCAATGCTATCCAAAATGCTGATGACCTAAAGTTAAATACAGTATCCTTTTTTCATTATGCTTACACAAGATAGACTCATGTAATATGAGCATGATACAGTGATAAAGACTGTATCATAGACATTAAAGACAATATAGTTGTCTTAGAAATTAAACAACAATATCATTGTTTTCCACATAATCCTATGGTTTTAGCTAGATCAGTTGCATTATTATCAGATAATACATGCTGACTATTTCTTGAAGTATGAGTCAGAATTTTTGAATTGTTAGTTTCCACATCTCATTAAATCAATGGGACACTGGTGTCTAAACAGTGTTAACTCCCTCTCATAGGCCAGTACATAGGATAACACAGATTAAAGATTAGAATCTTCCTAGTCTCTTTGATACTTTTGATGTTGCCTCTTACTTTAAAATCAGAGCAGTGACAGTCCTAACTAAGATTTTCAAAGGTGCTTCAAACACAAACATCAAATACTGAAATTGCTTTAACTTCTCACCTTCTCTTCCATCACTGAGTTCACTTCTTTCTCCTCCCATACACACAAGTACATGCAAACACATTCTCACATACACACCAAAAAAGCACTGAAAATTAGAAAAAGTCAACTTTTCTTTAATGTAAAAATACAGAAATACACTCTCATAAATGTGAAGCTACCATGGCTCGAAGTCTAAACATTCAACACATAATTTGTAACTTTAATCAACACATCTCATTTTGCTAATGTGTACTGACTGGCTGCTTGAGTGCTAATGAGCGTCCCTGAATGCTAATGGCTCTGTGAAACTAGATGGCCTCTGAGCATCACATGGATTATCTGAAATTTATTTGCATCTCAGATTCCCAGCACCATTCAGCTTCACCTCCCTTTGACCTTGACATCTTATAAACCAGGGAGAACAGTTGTGTTATGAAAGAAAAGCCAAAACTGAACCAAAAAATTCAGGCAGGCATATATCCATCTAAAATATATTAGAAACAATTTAATGAGTTGAATATTCTCACACTAGAATATGGTCACTGTAAGTCATTATACATTGTATCTCTCTTTTCTTTGAACTCTAATGCTTACAAGACATATGCTTAGGAATACAGTGTGTGTAACCAGGAAATAATAAGACAAGAATTGTGAGAAGAGTTAATAGCTTTTAGAACTAATTGATTTGCCAGCAATTAAGCATATTAAATGTATTATAGATTACTGAATGTATTACTATGAGGAAACAACATATATATATCATAAATTCAGCACAGTTGGAAGAAAAAGACAAGGTTTCAAGTACACAAGACCTCCTTCAAATCCTATCCCATGTATTAAAAGGGTATATTCCCTTTTCTCCAACATATAACATTTATTTGGTGATTGTCAGGTTTGTCCTGGAACTTCACAAAAGCCCCATCATCCTGTTCCAGTGAGTAGATATTGCAACAATACCTTGCTTTAAAGGGAAACCTGTACTCAAGGTATTATTTCACTGCTCTGCATGTCATAGCACTCCATAAAATGTCAGAAATATTTTCCCTGGAAATTTTTTTTTTCTTTTTAAATTGGGTTTCATGTTGTTTGTTTCCTTTCTGTGAAGAAATCCGTAGATAAAATATATACACCTGCACACACAGAATTACATCTTTTCAGGAAAAGAAACATTTTTGTCTGGAAAGTGACATAAAAATTATAACTGAAGAATATGATGCAAATATTATTTTAAAATAAATTGTCTTTGTACTTTTTACTACCCTCAGAGTAAACAGACACATAATATTCACCTGATAATCAGATCTGTTTCCCAGCTTGAAATATAGTGGAAGCACTTGATATATCATTAAAGACAAAATGCAGGAGAGGCCATTAGATCATGTGGTTTGATCTCTGCAATGTACAGTCCATTTGACCACCAAATTTAATATGGAATCCTTAAGATGTGGTTGACTCAAACACACCTCCCAAAAAGGTGTATGACTTTAATCTGAGAACTTCAAATCCTGGAATATCCACACCTTCTTTGTGTTTAGTTTGCAATGGCTTAATCACTTCTCCTTTTAAACTTATTATAATAGAAGCTTTTGATACATTGAGTAAAATAATACTAAAGACCTGTAGGCTTCTGTATCTGCCTTTCCATCCATCTGAAAATACTACCATTGGCTACCTTATCCAACAAGTCCTTTTTCTTTTAATATTTATATTTTCTCCCACCGATTCCTCTGAATTTTGTCTAGTATTTCAAGATTTATTAAAAATTACCAGCATGCCAGATGTCTTTTTAGTTCTTTAAAGACTGTTTGGTACAAATTATCTGCAACTCTAAAAGTGTTTATCCTTTAATGTCTATCTATGCCCTGAAAAGCACTTTCTTATCCTCATGGAATGCAAACACATGGCTTTCCAAGTACAGAACAGAAAGTCTTACTGAATATTTCTACATCTTCTTTATAATTATTAAGTATTAATTTATCTCCAGTTGGTAATGGATCTATAGCACCTCTAGGATTTCTCTGACTCCTCATTATGATTATCTTTTGGTTTCTCCCCTATTGTCCTTGGATTCCTTACAAGTTCTTTGGATTTTTTATCTTCTAAATGATACACACTGCCATTTATTTACCAAAACTGCTTTTCTGTAACTATATAAAATGACATGTCCTACAACAAGACAGCTGACATCACGAAAACCTCTCCAGAAGCAGTTAAAGAAAAATCAGGTTTGGATAAGACTGAATACAAGTATTTCAAAGACAAAGCTCAGGGGATCATGGATTCTTACGGGAGAATGCAAATTCGTGTCTAAAACAAATTATATCATTTCACAATCAGGAAGCCTAAGAGCCCTGCATTAAAAAGGTTAGGATTTAACCTTTATAAAACACAAGCTAGTAATAGAAATTTGGTGAAAAAATTAGAGTTGACATTGTAAGGAATTTTAGCCCATCCTAATAAGGATGAGTGTGATGTTTGTTACAGTCATACATAGTAGGTACTGGCATCTGCCACAATCACACCAAGGCTATATAAAGAAAAACCTGTAACGTAAGAAAAAAGCTAACATTTTAGCAGAATAAAGCCTATGTGAGTATTTTATTGGAAAAGTTAATTTTTCTGAGTGCATGCATAACACTTTGTGTAACTAATTCTCAAATACAAAACTGTACATTACAGGTTCGACAAAAAAATGAATAAAAATTAATACATCACAATCCATAAACCCATTGTAATAATCAAACAAATATAATAGCATCTTGGACTGATAAGATTTATTCAGAAGATTCCCATTAATACTACTGGGAATTTATTACAGTAAATCTCCTAAGCATTAATGATAGAATAATATTCCATAATAAATTACATCAGGTGATGTTAATTAATTTTGGAGTCTAAAATAGTTGCATTTCTATTCTTTTCCTTCTTATGTTAACAAAAAAAAATATTAAGGATCTGAAAAAAATTAATCAAAAATGTAAACTTTGATTAATTTTACAATTTTCAAATAATTTGTTACTATCTTAATATGACATATACAAAAATAGTCATATCAGATATTTAAAGAATTTTGTGAAGTTTTGATTAGCTTGACAATTTTCAGCAGCTTGTCATCTAATCCCATAGCGTAGTCCTCACTATTTCTCACTTCCCTGTAAGCTGCCTGAGTTTCTCTCACATCAGACAAGAACCCACACTGTAGGTTGGCTTTTGCAACCAGTTATGAGTTGCTGTGGTGGGTTATGTAAAGTGAACAAAGGACTTTGACAGAAACTTAATTCTCTACTCTTTCTGACAACACTATCAAGGTAGGCAAAAGTCAATTCTTCATGCCATGTTACCTGTGCTGTGCTACTCCAGATCAGGGACAGCTGAAAGAATCCCAGTAGGACACTGAAGCTATTCCAGGCAGAGCCCTGGAACAGGGACATGGGACAATTCACTCTTCTCAGACCTACTATTCCAGGCTTTCGTCAGACTTTGATTTAACTTTAGCTCAATTCAGATTCAAGTTTGGAGTTTTTCCCTACATGGGTACAACAGTTAACAATTTTAAATGTTAAAAGACAAAAAGAATTAGGGAAATCAGTGGTACATCATCAGATCATTCAGCCACTGTGGGAATGTGGGAGAAGAGAGGCAATGATTGCCTGTTGGAGTTTAATCTGTGCATTGATCAACCTTTGCATCTGCCACTAACATTTCTGCCACTTCTTGGCTCAAGCAGCCAATGTCAAACACTACCCACTGGAGGTATTTGAAGAAACATAAACAGGGCTACTCTGAACCTGAACTGCAAAGAAATTTTCAATTTCAGTAAGAGACCCTGTATTGATTATCATGGAAAGCATTTATTTTATAAATATTTTGTTATTCACAAAATAGAGCAGCAGCAATGATTTAAAATACTCTTGTCCTGCATTCTGGCATATGGATAATCTCAGTTTGACCAGCACCACCTTCCGTGGGCCACATTTGGCGCTAGATCAGGAAACTGATGCAGGTTGAATGAAATTGAAAAAATCCAAAAAAATTAAATACTAAAGCTAGATCAGGTCCAAAAATTCTCTTTTTCCCATATTTATAACAAGTGTACATGCTGCATCAGAGCTATCTTTCTTTGAAAGTTTTCTGTTCTTTAAAGATCTTTTCCTTTATTTTCTAAGAATATTTTTCGTATATAGGCAACCTCGAGGGATGAGGAAATTCAGGCAGTTTCTGAGCTAACTTCTGCCCAGGTTAGATATCTCTGGAGTTTTGGGACTGTATATGTACTGCTCATTACAGTAGACATGTAAATACTGGTTTATAGTCTCTTGAAACAGTTGTCTAATTCTCATGAAAACACATGAAGACCAGCTACACCTTGTGTGGCTGACAAAATGAAGCTCATCCTTTTATGATTAATCTTATTATCTCTAATAATGGCTTTAGAAGCTGTGACACAAATAAATAATATAAGAATAAAATAACTCCACACAGCACATTTTAATCCCAGTTGAACACACCCTTCTAGTAGGAAAAGAAATCGTATTAATTTGTGATACCTTTGTGATACCTTTGTGATTCACAGAAAAAGATGTTGTCTTCATTCAAATCCTTCTCCTTTTCCACTTAAGACCTAAAAAGGAATAAGAGAACATGGGCAAATCTGCAATGCATTAATCCACTGGCACACCAAGTACTTCTGTGAAATTTTACCCCAAAACATAAACTTTACATTTGCTGTGTGAAGCTGCCACAGACTTTTTGGCCATTGATGCCATGTCTGCACTCCTAGTGTCAGTAAAACTATTTCTTTGCCTGTTTAGTCTGTAAAGCATGAAAACTTTATTGCTACCAACTGCATAATTTTGTGCATATTTATTCTGCAGAACAGTAAGCTTATAGTTTAAATGAATCTTTGGGAGACTTTGATCTGTTTTTGATTTTGACCTAACATTTTAATTTCCAGTCAGGTCGTATTAAAACAGCAGGAAAATTATTGGCAAATTTCTATACTTTAGCACTTTATTTAAGTTTTATCATTTATATAAATGATTATAATTTCCTATAAATCCACAAACAGTAGAAATATTGAGCTGAAATCTCTTTCTTTTTTTTTTTTTTTTTTTTTTTTTTTTTTTTTTTTTGACAAAATTTGAAACTTTTAAGATCACATATCCATTTCTCGAAATCTTTTCATTGCATTCCTAATTTGTAACCTGAATTACCTAAAAATGACAACAGAGTTACTTCTTAGCAGGAATGAAAGGGGACAAGTTAATCTCTTTTAGATACAAACAAGTCAATTTATTTTATATACAAACAAACAAAAAATCCAGATCCAAAAAAAAATTCTCCCAGCTACAGTTCTTAGAGAAAACAGGTAATTTTGTCGCTTTGCACCAGGTAGTTTTCCCCTGCCTCCTTCCAAGCAAACAGGGAGACCATTAATTCTACAGTCAGCAGCTGAAACCAGTTAGTCTGACTTCAGACTTTACTGATCACATCTCTTGTGCACAGTAAACCCCAGACTACAAAAGATATATCACTTTTCCTTTCTTACTAGGAATCAGCAGTAAGGCCAGAACATTATTCCTAATACAAGCACTCATTTTTAGTTAGACCATGCACCTCTGTGAGTATTTTGATCCAAAATGCATGGCCGTATAAGGAAGGCAAGACAGAACATAGAGGCAGTAATTAAAGCTACATATTATTTTTACCAATATAACTTTGTACATTCAAATTACAGTGCCATGGATTTAACCAGTTACACCTTACAGCATCACAGAATTACAAACAGGAACAGTCCTCGCTGTAATTTAATTTAAAAGACTCATGAAAAATAAAACCTTTAGAAAATGTTGGTTGTTGTGACCAAAATCAAGACCTTAAATTGGAAAAAGCAGTCTTGCTTCTCTGAAAGAGTTAAACACTAAACTGCTAATCTAGAGACTTTACAGCACACTAATTCACTAGCTCTCAGAGTCAGATTAAGAACGTATTTAAGGACAGCCACTCAAACTGTAGGATCTGCGACCATTCTGGTCTAAGGGTATAGAGAGAGGACAAGAAAGAGAGGGAAGAAAAGCGAGAACATCCCTAATAAATAATATTCAGACGGGATTGACCATGCTGTGTGTTGTCATGATGAATCAAACCCACCTTCACTCTGCAGCTTCCTATAAAGATTTTTATAAAGAATGCATCTTTTGACTTGCAGTTTATATAAGATGGTGCACTTCTATGGGTCCAATCTTGACATTGATTTCTCAGCAACCTATGTGATATGGAAAGCCACTTCAGCTACAATATTGTAAAATGGTATTTTGTCACATGGTATTTTACAAAATTGTCATGGAAGAATGTGTGAGAGCTTTTTAAAATGCAAGATTCACCACAGGGGAAACAGTGGTTAGCTCTGCAAAGGAAAGAATGTCACATGGCTGAACACATTCTCTCATTATTCCCAGAAGCTAAAAGAGTAGCTAGAGGCAGAAAACTGACAATAATTATATTGCCTAGAAACTGACAGCATACATAAATCTACTGTATTAAGCCTTTACTCATTGATTTACTTTGCAAAGCTCATTTCAGCATTAGCCCAGAAGTAACACTGTGCAAGGCACTGCTCTTCAGTTTAAGGGAAATTTGGGTGAATTTTTCTTCCACATACTGTGATAATTAACGTTTTGTATGGTTGCTCTCTCTATCTTGTGGCAACCTGAATTGCCATGATTTTTGACTGCAATTTTCCTCCTTAGTAGATTGTCAGTAATACATGAAACAGAAAGCAGGCATGCTTAAAGGAAGAGTAATTCAGCCCTTGTTGAAATTGTTATATTTACAGCAAAAGCCTGAAGTGATGGCAAGATAGCTATTCAGTCCTGAATGTCTGTTTATGTCAAATCAGAAGAGCACAGTGCAATCAATCTAGATCCAGGAGGACATTTTACTGAATTAATTTGACATAACATTGGAAAATCAAAAATCAAAGATGTAACTAAGAAGGAAAAATAAAGGTTGGTAATGCTACAGAAAAAGTACTGCATGGTACTGTCCGAATGGCACACGTGTTCCTGAAATAACTTCAAAGGCCAGTAAGTTTAAAGAAAATAACTTCCTTTTATTTAGATAGCAGATGCAGCCTGCACTATTACTGTTCCTTCAGACACTTACTGTAAAACATCACTCACTGGTGGGTTCCCAGATGGAGCAGGGAAGCAGACAAGCCCAAGCGACAGCCAAGGGAAAAAAAACAAGTTTTAAACTTCCCATGTTTTATGAAATCAGCATTGCTATTTTGCTGCCATTGCTTGAGTAAACATCATACCTTTGGTATAAACAGATTACAAATGCAATTAGAAGTCTCGAAAAATGGTCTGTCAAATCAACTGATTACTTATGATGATTCTATTATTCTCAGATTTTTATACATATTTTCATCTATTTATCTTATTTTGGATGTCAAATTATTAATATGATACCATATCACTTAATGACATTTCAAAGTTGGAAAGAATATTAAGAATATTAAGACTTCTATCGCAACATCTACTGCATATAGTACATTACCAAGTAAAATGTGCAATTTTTGGAGTGATGAGTGTTTTTCTTCTATAAGTTTCAGGCTATACTGTCTTCTTAAAATAATGTTAACAGGTTTGCATATTTCTCATTGCACAGGTATTTAGTGTTATTTGACCTCAGAATCAAGATAAAGAACAAAAAATTGAACTCATTTCAGTACCAGATATTTTCATGATTTTTTTCATGAAGAGAGAGTGATAATAACATTGTCTCTTTAACTAATCTACCCTATTAAACAGTTAAAAAAACCCCTTGCTCTTGCAGCAATTAAACTAAATTTTATAGACAATTCACTGATAAACTCTACTGTCTCAAAGTTTTCTAATATACTGTCAATTAAATATTTGGTTGGGTATTACATGCATGTTGCCTACAGGTTGTGAGGAATAAGAAAATCTCATAAATATTTTGTTGACTTTACTTAAAATATGTTATCCTACTTAAGTATTTCAAGAAATTATTTTCTCCATATCATATATGGAAAATCTTTTAAATTAATTGATTAAGGAACAAGATTATTTTGGGTTGCGCATGTACAGACTCCCAGCAAAGCCAGTCAAAGCTCCTACTTTCTAGCCCCATAAAATACAATGTCCAAACATGATCCTTGGCAACATACACCTCTTGCTCTATAAGTATGGAAGTACTGTTTATATTTAAATGAAGGGCAGCGGTGAAGAATTTAGGTGAAGAATCAGGATCCCCTTGTTCCCCTCACTTGTTCTATGACCATGTGCTAGACAGGCACAGCCTCGTTCAGATTCTAAACAACCACCTTCTCTTGTGGGCTGAATTGTGCTTAATAATTCTAGCTAAAACCCTCCCTTCCTATTCCAACACTTACTGAAAATTAGTATCAAATTGATGCAGCGGTTTTTATTGGTTAATTGTATTTTGGTTCGTTCTATGTACCCCTGTTCCGACCCTGTATGCTCTCCCTGTCAATTATCTGTCCCCTCCCCTGGTCGAGTGAGAGAATCCCTCTCTCTCCCCTGTCATTCTCCTTTCACCCCTGCCCCAAGTTCTAGAAAGGTCTCTGTCATTTCGTTATGCATTGGCCCTCACAGGTGTAACCCCCCTCCCCTGTTCTCCTGTTTGCTGTGTAACCTGTCCCTCACCCCTGGACCACACCCTTGGGCTTTCCCAATTGGTCATGTTTGTGCCTCCACCCCTGGGACCCTGGGGGTATGAAACCCCCTGTTACCTTTGTTCTGGGGGTCTGTCTGGGAGCAGAGCATAGGAGGCTCGATCCTTCTGTGTGAGACTCCTGGTGGCCTGACTCAGTCAGTCTCTCCCCATCAGCTAAATAAATCTTAGTTGGTATGCAGAGCTGCTGAGTCCTCCCTGCTTGGCTTCTCCTCGCGGTGGTCACCTGCTCGTTACGCTGCTATGGGCTCTGCTCGCTGTGGCTGCGATCGGGCTCTGGGGATCAGAGAAGGTCCCCAGCGAGGTTGCCTTCAACCGGTGCAGCCGAGGCACCCCGGGCAGACGAGCATAACGAAATCAAATAAAGCTGTCTTCCACAAGGAAAACATAAAAACATTTCTTTCTTAAGAATATTGAAGGAAGATCCACAAGTGGAGACATAGGAGGTGAGGAGAAATTCTGGTGGTGTAATATGTTTGAATCCTTTTTGTCTAGGGAGATTCTACGGGTTTTAATACCTTCTACTAGAAAAAGCCACCCCCTAATATCCAGTCTTAGCCATTCTTTCCTCACTCATCCTTCAGTCAGGTTCTTTAGTCCTAACTCCCCATAGTCAAAAAGAGAACAAATCAATGAGAAGACAAGTGGGTTTAGAGCCCAGTGAAATAAAAGCCCTATCTCACGGGAAGCTACAGCAACCATCTGCAATCTTCATTAGATTATGCTGACAGCACTGAACAGCAAAGAAAATTATGTACATTCAGAGAATATAAGGAACCCCCTACTAACCATACTGCACCACTTGAACAGTGTCAGTGATGTTGGTAGTAGAGGAAAAGGTTCACATAAACACTGGCAGGAGTACAAAGTACTAAAAAGGAGAAAAGGAGTTTTGGAAGACAAGTTGATAGATCTTCAAGACAGAGAGATTACATAGCATTTTGCCACTGGGTGAATATACAAAAAATATTTCTTTTATCTGGAGTGACTAAATTATTTTCTTAAGTTGGTTGTAATTTGGCACAATACAGCTATGTTTTGCAAACAAAAATGTTTATTCCGTGTTTTAGTACTTCTGTTTTGTAGTTAGCAGATTGTAAATGCACATTATCTTAATATTTCATGCAATCCTTGGATTGCCAACATTCACGTAAAGAGTATTTTCAAAGATACAGTGGACTGGAAGGAAATTTGCATCCTATGTATTGACAGTAATCAGTCTTCCTCCAATTCCATGAAGGGGGAAGTCACAGCCTAAAGATGATTAATCTTTTGAAATAAAAAAGAAAATAATTTTTTTCAACTACTTCTGAATCAGTAACTAGCTCAAAAGACAAATTTCAGCATTTCTTGGTAAAACAGGAATTTTTCCATCTGTTTCTTATAGAAAACCAGATTTGGTTTAGTCACAATGAAATTTCCTATTAAGTATTGGTAGTTTTACTGCATTCTCCCCATTTTCTTCTTTTTTAAAGAGGAAGAAAAAGGTGTACACCAAAGTTTCCTCAGGCGTACTTTCTTACTGTTTTCTGCATTTTATCTACATTTATGCATCAAAAACATTATGTAGAAGTAAAGGAAGAGGACAAGTTTTTTCCCATCTGAAAAACAACTTTGGAAAGCTGATGGATAGTTTAATGTAATATACATAAAAATAAAGTATCTTTTCTCTAATTTCACAAAATGCACTTATAATCTATTTACGACATTCAGTCAGTTTGAAACTTCTCATTACAGACTTACCTATAAAAAAAATAGGAAAATTTCATTCCATTAGTGCTAAAATAATCTAAACTGGCTAGTAATTTTGCCTTAAATCAAGCCTTTCAGACATTGCAAAGTATTAAATTACCTTTTCTTTCCCTAAATGAGCTTTTAAAAAGCATCTGATCCTACTCATGGCTTTTCTTTCTGTCTTCTTAAAATAGACAGTATTGTAATTCCTCTGATAAGAGAACTTGCTTTGGTAGATCAAGTTACCTACTGAACATAATTGCAGAAAAGAGATGTCCAAACCAGAATATACATTGTGCATTTGAGATAAACAATCAAAACAATAAAACTTGAAACTTTTTTGTGTCAATTTGTGTGCATGGACTCATCTCCCTTTTGAAATCTTTTTGTACCCATAGGATTCTGCCTTTATGTTAAAATGACTTAGAGAATAGCTGCTAATATGAAAATTAGTGATTTTATTTTTGTAATGATACCAGAACCACCATGCTACAGAATTTGATTAAATCCTTGTCAAAGACTTCTCTCTTAGGCTTGGGCTTTTAAGAAACCTTTGCAGAAAGCTTCTTGCTTTGATTTTTGTATAGAAAACCAGTGAACCTTCAGTCGTGAATTATTGCTTTGAAATACAGTATATTCATCCTAGTGTAAATTCAGTTCCCACTTACCCCAATCGTGCTTTGTTTGCCTCCCTACATACTTTTACTGCCACAAGACATAAATTCATGTCTTGGGTGGTTTTAATTGATAAATAAATGCCTATAGAGTGACATCTGAGTTTCCTTATGCTGTGTTGTAGTTTCTGGCCATGGCTGGGAGGTTGGAACTAGATGGTCTTTAAGGTTCCTTCCAACCCAAACCGTTGTATTGAAAGCTTATTTTAGTCAGTAACTAAACAAATAACAAGCACCCCTAGAGAAATCCTATGGGTTATGGCTCTAGAAGGTAAGGGGAGGCCAAGCCAGCTGGTCAGTATTGAAGCATCACTTCCACTGTATTTCAGTGAGCAAGAAAACAAGCAAAGTGAGCAGGAGATCTGCAGGGATAAGCAGGGAGCTTCTAGCAAATCTCAAACAGAAGAAAGAAATGTACAGAATGTGGGAAAAGGGACAGGCCACAGGGGAGAACCATAGGAACCTTGTATGCAGGGATCCAACAAGGAAGGCCAAGACCCACTTGGAACTGAGATTGGCAGGGGATATCAAGAAGGGCTTCTACCAGTACATCAGCAGCAAAAGGAAGACTAGGGAAAATATAGGGCTGCTAAAGAATCAGATGGGTGTCGTGGTGATGGAAGGCACAGAGAAGGTTGAATTACTGAATGCCTTCTTTGCCTCAGTATTTACTGCTGAGGCTGGCCCTCAGGAGTCTCTGTTCTGGTAAGAGAGGAATGCTGGAGAAAGGAAGATTCCCTTTAGCCATAGACAGTTGGATTAGAGATCATCTAGACAGATTTAACACCATAAATCCATGGGCCCTGATGGGATGCAACCATAGGTGCTCACAGAGCTGGCAGATGTTGTTGTTAAGACACTCTCCATCATCTTTCAAAAATCATGGAGAATGGGAGAGGTGCCTGATGACTGGAGGAATGCTAATGTTACTCCCATCTTCAAAAAGGAAAAGGAGGATCTGGGAAACTACCGTCCAGTAAGCCTCACCTCTGTCCCAAAGAATAGAGGGCAATATAAGGCTCACAGAATAGGCTGTAATTCACATTTACCTTTGTCTGACAGGGCTGTGCATGGCAGGGGCAAGAAAACATTGCTGCCTTTCTCTCAGGGTATTAATAATAGGAGGAATCATTAAAAAAATTACCAACAAAGTTACAGAGCAGTGCCTGGCTTTAAGGACTAGAGGCAGGGAACTTAGATACACTTCAGCTATGATAGAAGGGAAACAGCTGTCTTCATGACTATAAACCATCATTCGAAACAGCAGCAGCAGCAGCAGAAGTATTTCATGGAGAAATGCAAGAACATGTGGTAAATAATGGATTTTTCTAACTACTAAAGTTCTTTTTATTTTTTTTCTGGATTCTATCTCCTGACTTTAGAAAAACCAGTTCAACCAGTGTCCTTGTTGAGGACAAGACATGCTACCCAAATACAGTACAGCTGCTTACTCCAGGAGCAGAGCAGACACACTGTTAGGATCAGATACTGCATGACCAGCAATAAGATACTGCAGCAATAGGAATAACTCAGAAATGTCATAGAGCAGTCTACAAGTCTCAGTGGTCTACAAGGTCTCCCACAGATATCTTGAACATACCAGCTGTCTGTGCTTCCACCTCTGAAATGCCTGCCCACACACCAATGGTTACTGCCCCCATTCTTGGACACAGAGCAGGTTTCCTTCAAAAAAAGAAAAACAGTACTGATTGCACATCAATCAGACATGATGCTTCATCACTTCAGAATTTGTTTCCCTCTCCTCAGCAGAGAGAGCCTGAAACACATTTCCAAGCTGGTGGTTCCCCCTCCCTGTGCAACTCTGCCCAGTGAGGCAAGAATGATATCACAGGAAGGAAGACACTACAGGGACAGCATTGAAGAGACACCTGAAAGCCACTGATCATAGGGTTTATAGTGGCTGAGCAGAATCAGCAAGAAGAACCTCAAGTAGTTTAAAGACTGGAAAGACACTAATTAAAAATAATTGCAGTTTCTCAAGGGCCAGAGATGGTTCATAGCTCTGTCTCCTGCCTTAGCCCGGAGTTAATCTCTGTTTTGTTGACAGCCTACAGGCAACAAAGATATTGTGCTCCCCTTTATGTGGCACTTGTTTTTACCCTATGTTTTTCATATCTGCACTTCTTTTTCCTTCAGAGGAAGTTAAAAAAAAAAGTGAGCCCTTCCTATATAAACAGTTTGCAACAAAATTGGTAGCTTGACTGAGAATGCCCCACTTTCAAGTTAAAATTTGAAAAAAAACCTTCAGTGATAACAATTTATTTTGCTTTTTTTCTTCCTCTATAATGTGTGTCTAACATGCTACATTTTCAGTCCCTGCTGCAGCCAGCTACAAATCATATGGATGACAGTTAAATGGCCACTCTGAAGATGTTGTCTGATGTTACTGAGGCTTTGGTATGCCCCAGGATGTAGGTCACTGTTAGTGCACAGCCTTTCTCATATTCTTTGCTCCCATGATGCATTTATATGACAGTGCTTTAATGTGACACACTTTCAAAATAGAAGTCGAGATGTAAAATCTGTTTCCTACATAAATTATTTTTAATCTGTAATTTCCATAACTTGACATCTGCCATCAAAGGAATATATCTTGTTGTTTTACTCTCAAGAGAAAGGCAGATTGCTGCTATCTCTACTGCCAGCACTCATCTCATCATCGTTAAACAGCCGTATTCCTGGTTTCCAGAGGTGCAAAGAGACTCGTAAGGAGCAGAGTGTTTGAGGGGGTTTTACATAAAAAAACATTGGAATGAAGAAAGCTCCTAGGATTGGCAAGGTTTGCCCCTCATATCACACGTGGTCACATCACAACATATTTATAAATTTAACAAGCTCCATCTAGAAAGACGGGACAGTATTTTACCTCTCTCTAATCCCACTGAAAAAGCTGAGCCAAAAACTCATAGATCTAATGACTGGAACCTTATTCTAATTTCTAGGTTGACCTTGTCTGTTTAGTAATGAGATAAAAATGCAAAAAAATGTAATAACTAGTGTATTACACCACAGCCAAAGTCCATCTGTCTTGGCATTCTGTTTCCAATTGTGAGAAGTATAGCCATTTTGGGAAAGAATTTTAGAATCTTCTTTGCTAGAAGAGCAAAGAAGAGATAAAGTTGTGACAGAAACAAGCATGCTAGTTTGAGACACTAATTTCCAAATGCAACCAAAATAAAAATTAATCAAATAAGCATATTTTCTTTGGTTCTGTTCCTTTCTGAACACTGAGACTCTGAGAGGAATTTCAGATAAGATTACAGATGCTTTGTTATCAATTTTTTTTAAACTGTTTTTAAGTAGAGTAAATAGCTCAGGCTGAACCTTGACCTATGATGCCTGCACTTTTGCCATACCTGGGTTAATTTAAAACTAGTCTATATTCCAGTTGGAAACATCTGGCTCGACTGGGTGACAATGGATGTCACTAAACCATACTCAGGATCTATAGGGATTTTACTACTTTGTATAGGTAGAAGTACATGTTTTTGAAGATGTTGGGCTTTGGCATGCCTAAAATTAGTGCCACTGGCTAAAAAGAGTCACAGGTGGGACTTTGCTAGAATCTGATTTGAAACTTGTAAGACCAACTTTTTCTATCCTACACCAGTTCACTTGACAAAAAACAGCCGATTTCCAAAAATTTACAAGCTAAATATTTGATTTTCCAACACTCACTTGGAAGACAAGTTGGCTTTTGGATACTGGCTCCAAACAGCTCCATAGAATATTTTCTTTTCCAACACTCACTTGGAAGACAAGTTGGCTTTTGGATACTGGCTCCAAACAGCTGCATAGATGGGGCTCCTGACAGGGTAAGATCCATTGTGAGTAGCAATGAACTGGACATTTTGTAGTTTCATTTTCACTGTACTTGCTATGAAACATTTTATAACTTCAGGTTATTAAGTTAGAAGCAGTGGGGAACATTCAGTTCTCAGGGCACTGAGAACTCTAAATGCCAGTTTCATGACCAATGCAAGCACTGAAGCATTGATAGCTACATTCAGTCTTACCTCATGTGATATTTCATACTGGTTATGACAAGTTATCTGAATGTCTTCTGAAAAATGGAAAGAACTGAAAGAAGACTGAACTTCATCTCTTACACTCCTTAAAATAAAAAAGAGATGAGAGAAGCAGAGGTACATGGGCAACAGCAAGAGACATAATGGGAGGCTGCTATTATTGAAATTAGCCTGAAATACCCAAGAAAAAAGAGGGTGGTAAAAGACTGTGGTGGAAAATTGTAGAGGTGGACTTGAGTTTCAGCTCCAGAATGATGACTTGGTCTTCCATTTTCCACATCCCTCCCCACTAGCCAATTAACTTTATAGGTCACAATGTCCCAGTCTTGGGCATAATCTTCTCTGCAAATTATTGTAAGAGAGATTTAGTATTGTAACTTCTTGGAGTAACAGAAGATGCTGACAGTGAAAGAAACCGCATCTTTAATTTCTGCAGTGGCATTCCAAGTGTTCCATCTCCTAGTACAAGCAGAAGGATTTAGAATGCAAACCTACTTGTCTCCCTAGGTTCAGTGAAACCACATTATATGTGTTAATCCAAATCACAACTCATGCCACCAGTTAATACTTGATAGTCTTTTAATATTAATTTTGTATGGTTGGAGAAGACTCCCATCAAAATGGTGGGCTGTTCTGAAAAACAGACAGTGTAATTAATGACACGCTGTGGGAGGCCTGCATTACCACAAGGAGAATCATAGAATGGCCTGGATTAGAAGGGACTTTTAAGACCACAAAATTCTAACCCCCCTGTCATGGGCGGGGGCATCCTCTACTAGACCAAATAGATCAAAGCCTCATCTAATCTGGCCTTGAACATTCCAAAGATGGGGCATCCACAGCTTCTCTGGGTAACCTGTTTCAGTGCTTCAGCACCCTCATCCTAAAGAATTTCCTCTTAATACTAAAACCTACTCTTAAAGTTTGAAACCATTCCCCCTTGCCCTATCATTACATGCTCTTGTAAACAGTCTCTCTGCATCTTTCTTGCAGACTCCTTTAGGTGCTGGAAGGGCACAATTAAGTCACTCCATAGCCTTCTATTTTCTCTCTGGATGTGACCATACAACAACTTTCTTATCCACCTAACAGTCTTGCAGAGTTTTTTCCTGAGGTTAGCAATACAATATAACCTTGTTTGTTCAGGAAATACAAATCAGGGGTTAAAATTTTACCTTTTCTGATGGAACAGGGGCATTTTTTCTATCACCTGGCTGATAATTTCAACTGTATTGGAGATGGACGAAGTTAGTTGATATTTTTAATGACTGCATAAAGAACACATAGAGTCTTGGTTCCCTGAACACAGAAAGAATCGAAAAACACAAGAAAATGCTTTGCTAATATTCATACTTATTTTAGCTATTTCTTAACTCAAATTCACCTCTCTCAATTGTTTTTTTCCCCTCTTGGACATATAACCATTATTTCCTTCTTTACTTAGAACATTGGTGCTTCAGTATGATGTTGATACCTTCACACAAAACCCTGCAAATTAGTGCTAGTACAACCCTAGGTTTGCTTTGCTATTCAACATGAAAACAGGGGCATTGCACAGCTCCACTTCTTGACATATACTGGTGTTCTGGGCTTGTAATCTTACCTTCAGTTTGAAGAGTAACTCCTTCTTTCTCATGTCCATGTTTGTTCTTATTTGACTCATCCATTTCATCCCAGTTTTCAGTATCCCCATCATCCTCCAGTACTGTTTCCACTTGTTCTCCATCAGAACAGACTGTGCTCTAAAGCTCTAGCATAACTTCACCCACATCAGAGACCCTCTCTTGTTAACACTTCCACTTTGCTCAGCAATCCAAAGAAACCTATAATCACAGTGGCTGGAATCATGCCTCACATAAAGTGTTTTTGATTGAGATCTCAAAAAAATGAATAGAATAATAAGTTTAACAATGAGTAAGTGGAACAAAACTACTTAAGATCAGTTTTTCTTTTTTCTTGCTGAACTTCAAAATTACCATGTAAATGCCACCCTCAGCAAAAAAAAGTATTACAGGAAAAAAAGCTAACATTAGGAATTTTCTTAATTATGACATGTTCAGCTGCAGTAAGAGTCACTGCATGAAATCCACACAATGCAGCCATACACAAAGGAGCTGCTCTTTCTTCATCTGTTCCCTGTTGACAACCGTTAAGGTGAAATTAAAAAGATGGAATGTAACTCAAATTTGCTACAGTTTTTAGAAAGTCAATCCTGAAGGTTTTTACCCAAGTAATTTTGTTATAGCAGATGTATGTAACAGCAGATGCACCTAGTATCTTTTTTTGAATAGAAAGTATTGACTTTAACCATTTAACAATTGTGAAACCAGAAGTTAGAAAAAGAGGAGGTGTATTCCCTTATCTGAAATCGAGTGGTTTTGGCAAGTTACTAAGTAAAAAAAATTAAGAGTTAAGGAGAAAATGTTAATTTGAAAACTCAGCCCTCCCTGGAAATGACCAGTGGACACTTCGAGAGAGACAATTCCAGTTTTGTTCCAATTTCAAACAGTATTTCAAAAAGTATCAGATCCTCATGAAAATATTAACTGTTATGTTGACTGAAAATTCAAGTCTTGCTGGCTGAAAGATACTTTTATCCACCTCTGTTACTTTTAACCCACCTATTTGTCTAGCCCTGATGACAGGGGGCTGCAGAAGCCACGTAGCTGGGCACGCTGCAGTGCTGCCCAGGTGCCTGCTGCACCCAGTGCCCAGCAAGGAGCCTACACCTGGGAAATTGTCCTTGCCCTTTCCAACAGCATTTCATACCATCTTCTGACTATACAGGCAAACAGCACTTGGCCCTTCCTAATAACCACTAAGAAAAAATGCTTAAGTGCATACATGACTGCATGCCAACTAAACAGTTCCTACATCATTAATAACCTGTCCTCCCCACTCCATTTATCCTGCACATGATGTCCATGTCTTTTTCTAAAGCACTCAAGACATTTATATGCTAAGCATGACTCATGCTCTTCTTCCCTACCATCACAGTGAAGACAAACCCCCCATGCAGCAGGAACAGGGTGCGTGGCTGTGATCGCATCAGATGAGCCTTCAACCCACCCCCTGAAAATCTGGCAAAAGCAAGGGCACCAGGGGACAGAGCAGCAGGAAAACCACGAGGCAAAGTGGAAGAGAAAACCATTAGAAGAACAGCACCTCAACCTCCTACACTGCCTGACACCTCTCTGAGCAAATTTGGTCTGAGAGACTGTACTCCACAGGGCAAAAACAAGGGAAGCTGAGCCTGGGGAAGGGGGAGGATACATGTTTTTACACATTTGTGTGGCCTCATATTGCTAATAGCATGGTTTCCCTACATGCTAACTATACAGATTGTGTAAAGGCTTGCAGGGTAACACTTTGGTAGAAGAGACGCCTGAATTTGCAAACAGGAAGTTTTTGGGGCGCTGTAAGGAAAAAGAAAATATATTATTCACAAAATTTAGTCATGTTAAAGCTATTTATCAGGTAATGTGGATAAAGTAGGTCATTAATCCCTGCTGGATTATGGACTGATTTTTTTGATTAGTGCAACCATGTATGTATGAGGCACTTAAGGCACACATAAGGCCTCACTGACTGGGATGTGATTCACTGATTTTGAAAACTAGAAGGTGGCAGGAGTCTGGTCATTGTTCTCATGAAGAGTGGAAAAAAATCTGGACATCTGAGCATATTAGAAGGATCTCAACAACTGGGAAAAAATATCTTTCTGGGGCCCCAAGAGACCCTCTTATTTCAGGTGATGTTTGTGTATGGTCTTAAATGAAAAAGCTAACCATCACACTAACTCATATTGATCCAGAATTTACTATGAGGCCCTTATTGCCTCAGGCCTGTCTCACTGAGATATAAGGCTACATTTATAGAAAGAGTAATAGATTATTTCAAAATTAAAATCAAGAAGATATTTTTAAATTCCAGCTGTGATAGTCCTGAAAAAATAATGCCTGTTATACTGGAGAGAAAATATCACTACATACGACCAGATACACAGCTAAGTGATGTCCAAACTACCAGGCTGAGGCAGTCTTTGACACAGCACTTCTTTTGCAAATCACCAAATATGACTGGTGGTAACAAAGTGATATGCCTGTGGCTTGTGGTCACAATTTTACATTAAATTCAATGAACAAAAGAGGTATTTTGAGCTTCTATTATTGCACCCATGGAGACAATTGTGTTTCATTCATATGTTCTGATGCATCAATAGATCTCAAAGCACTATAAAATGGTCTCATATATACTTGGAATATGAGGCACAGGTGCAGAGATGTATTTAGTCTTCCACCACACCAGTAGCCAAAGCAGAAGTAGAAACCAGGGGCTTCAATCTTAAGGTTTTACTATGCTTTCCATTTGTAAGAACATCCTAGCATGTATTTAGAAAGTGCTTAAGAGGAAGTTCATACAAGGAAAATACTAAGATTAGTGGGGTAGTTCCTATCTACAGGAGGCACTGGATAATGAATATTTAACTATAGAAATCACAGTTGTGTGGTTTGCTACTTTTTGTTCCCTCCTAAATTGCTTTTTAAAAGTTATTATCCACTCCTTCATGTCACAGGCAAAGAAGTTAAAACTTTAATACTCAAAACCCCATAGTAATTAATTTTTATGTCTCCAAATTCCACCTCTTTGTTAATACCAGTCCAGTCTGAGCAGTTACTGGCTCTTTTGCTTGGGTGAGGAAATTCTTATACCTTTATGGTCAGTACAGCAGTTAAATAACCTGCTTCTATTCATACTGTGTCCAAGCCCTTAAAGATGTGTTGCAGAATATTGATTGTCATTCCACTTGCTGACAACATGTCAACAGCAATGGCACACCCTGCTGTGGGACTCCCTTCACAGCCTTGGCTTCTTTTTTATTGTTGGTTTTTTTTGTGTGTGTGTCTGTGTATTCGTGGTGGTGGTGTCTGTTGGGTTTTGTTGTGGTTTTTTGGTTTGTTCTGCTTGAAGCTGATGGAATGGTTTCTGGAACTGGCATAGAGAGTAGGCTGTGTGTGCTTGGTGTAGGAAAGACCAGAAAGGTTCGACTGCAGGAACTAAGGCAAGAAATGGGGATGGACCTCTCAGTAGAGGCTGTGGCTTGGTTAAAATCCTCACTGATAAAAAGATAATCCTTAGCAGTTGAGAAATTCAGTGGAAGTCTGTGCCCTCTGCTGGCATTCCTGAGGATCAGCCCTGCTCAGCCGTGGGAGTGTGATCATACCCCGAGAGCCCTCACAGACCATGTTGAGACCACCGTATTTATAGAGCAATTCCTTCAGAACACGGTGTTTCAGGAAGTGCAAGAATAACAGCATCTGACAGAGATCTAAATCTCAAGTGACATTTGCTATTGACTTCTGCAATGCCTTTCAGATGTCTGCCTACTTCTCACCTTGTTCAACACTGCAAGGGTTAGTCTGAAGCATCTCCACATGCTATTACAGTCCCCATCTGTTTTCTTCCAGTAAGCCAATAAAAGGAAGAAGAAAGATAAACGTTACTTTTTGTTGTGGTGGTAATTTTCATTCCACTATTTAAAAAAAAAAAAAAAAAAATCACACTTGTTTAGCATATTTCAATAAAAGATTTTAAAGTGCAATTTTGGGTTACTGTAGAAGTGAACATGCTGAATGACTCAGTTATTAGTGTGTTTGAAAACTTTGTTTTCCTTGGAAGTGGGGCATGATTCTAAATCTTTATTTTGTGGCAATTTTTATTAGATAGTTGGTAGAAAACTACTTTTCTCATGAAAATATAACTAAACAAATTAAAATATGTGAATTTCACCTCCCAGTGAACTCTGAAAATATTTTGGACTCAGTCTTGCAATGAGCAAAAGGTTCTGCAAGGCAAGGGGACTGGACATGGGTCAGGCTTGGCAGAATAGCAGCCACAGTCCAGACTGCAGCTCAGGTTCCCACCCACTTAACACTTGGAATGTCAAAAACAGGCTCTTTCCCAGTGCTCGGAGGTCTTTGGATTTATAACAATACTACTGATATAGTACTGTACAAGCCTGTTTTATTTGTGCTCTACTAAAATCTACTTTCTCTCAATCTGTAGGAACAAACCCCATTCATACAAAGCAGGCCTGTCCCAGCTGCCCTGGCCTCCTAACAAAGCCATATTTTGTCTCTGCATCTTTGTATCAGATGCCATGTGCAAGAGGCAGCCCAGTTTGGGGAGACTGGACCTGTGTGTATGGCCAGACCATGCAATTGCATCATCTTCTCCAAGGTGCACTGGCTCAGGTCTAGAAATATTTCTTTTCAAACAATATTACATCTGTGAAACCCAGAATGCTGAGCACAAGTGCGCTGCAGCATAAGCAGGACTGATCTGGCATGATTTTGTTTTATTTGTCCCCAGAACCCCACTGACTTTCTTCTTAGTAAACAGTAGTATGAATCTCTGAAGGAAAGTTGCACAGAAAAATGCCCTACTAAATGGGCTCTGGGCATGTGAATCTTTTAGTATGACAATATCTGTACAGTCTCAAGTAAAAAACATGATAAATTCAGCTGCTTAATATATATAAGAGATTAATAAATACTGCATTAAAGTAAAGGAGGATAAGCTTCTAACCTGTGCAGTACTACAGTGCTGTTAATTGTGCTATGTAAATAGCAAAATATGAGCAATTCAGAAGTTCTCATCAACACTAGAGTGGAAATTCATCACGTACTTATTTCTGTAATAAGTAGTAAGACATCCCTGCCTGATGGGGGGGGTTGGATTACATTATCTTCAGAGGTCCCTTCCAGCCCAAATCATGCCATAATTCTGTGAAAATCTTCACAACAGGTCTCCAGTCGTAGTGTGTGGGCACTGCAGGGAGTTCATCTATAGGGAACACAGCCACACAAAGACACAGCTCTGCTCCTCATTGCAGCACCACCAGATCTCTGAGGCAGCTGAAGGAGAGCCAGGCTACCCAGATGTTTGCAGTGTCAGGGTGACTTTTTCTCCTAGACAGTTAAATGAAATAAAGTTTGGAGATGTACAGGATAAAACTGGTCACAAAAAGCATCAAACTCCTTGGGTTAAATATCTCACCTTTAGCAGCAAGCTTGACAGATACTTGCCTTATTGACAGACATTCACCTCTATTCTCTCTCTCCAGCTTCAAATCTTTCTGCTCATACCTGCAAACTGATGAAAGTTAATCCAGAAATCTTCCATTCACAACCATGTGTTAACATTGTTTACTGTTTTAGCTAGCTTGACAAAGGGAAGCCTTCAAATCACGTTAGTTTGTAGTACGATAGCTACCCCTTTTTCCAGAATAATTGAGCAGCACCCTAGGGTTTCATTCCCTACCAGTCCCTTGCATTTTTGGCTGTACTCTGAGCCTGTAGAAACTGCTGGTGCAGCAGCATCATTGAGAGCTTTTCACTTAAAATCAAAAGCAGATTTACAAATTGACAGTACTGGACTGGTTTGACCGGACAGAAAAATTCTCCTTTACTTTTGCATCCAGCAAAACAAAACAAGTAAAGAGACAGTCATACCAAAACAGGCAATCATTCCATATTGCAATTAATATGGGTACATGTGAGTTTTTCCAGTGGGAAGAGGAGAAAGGTTTCCTGACTCATGGCAATAAATCCTTCACCAACAAAACCCTGGAGCTGATAAAAACAAAAGTGCAGAGGGAGAACATAAACACAACTTTGCATATGCAGCTGCTTTCAAGATGTTCCCAAAAATCTGACAGTACTAATTCCATGTAAGTCTACGTTCAGAAGAGGTAATGCTTGCACTTTGCATCTCAACTGTATTTCCACATAACATGGCTGGATTTAGGAAAACATTTGCCCAGCTGAAGGCCTGCCTTTGTGCATGGCTAGCAGCTCTTCAGCACACACACAAATGTATTTTATGTACCATGATCAGAATTAAATAAGTAAAAAAAATTAAGTCCTTTACCACAACTGCAACATCCAATTAAATCAATTAAAATGTTACCAAGCTACTGGGATTACAGAAATGGAGACAGCCCAGTACATAAACAATATATATTTATTTAGCACAAAAAGTTCAATATTCAAGTGCATGTATGCTTTTTTCTACTACTTTATGGCACTTTGCTTTCTTAAAAAGTCAAGAAACATCATGACTAAGAGAAACACATAATATTCATTTGACAGAATGACTGTTTTATCCTACAGCTGTAGGCCTGAAAGCAGCTTATGAACTGTAAGGCAAATTAGGAATTCCTTCTCAAGTGAGTAATCTCTATTCAGTTTCATTAACTCAAGTGGTACATTCACAAGAGAAGTGTTACATGACTAGGACATGATATATGACTGTGGTATTCCGTATGGCTATAGCCAACATAATATGCAAGGGTGGGGTTATATTCTCAGACAGAAAAATACAGGATACTGAAAGATTCAGAGTAAGTTGCCAGAAACACTTACTGACAGAGAAAAAAATCCAACCATTATGTACACAATCACATGACACAGTTAAGCCCAATTGCCATTTCACAGAAAACAGGTAAGTTGCATTATAATGCTCAGAATTAGGTCATCTACAAACTTTAAAGCCTGCAACTTTCATTTAGAGACAAGTCGGTATTATTTGGTAAACAAATGCTGATAGCTCACAACTGACAGCACAGAAATATTACTTGACATCTGATCCATTAATGGGATAACTGCAAATACTGGATACAGAAGACCATTCAAATTATACTGGTGGACAGATTTTCCAGAGCTTCTCCTTCGCTGAAGTTTCATCACTTCAAGTGACTGACATCAAAGATGTGCTGCTGAAACTAGCTCAGTCTTCCCACCTGTAGTTATCACCTGGATTAGACTGCCAGAGCTTGGTCGATCCTTTCCTTTAACCCAGTCATAAAAGGTTCTGTTTTAAAATAAATGGATAAAACAGGGTTAGGGGGAACAAAAAAATAACAACTACTATCAGGTATATTGACAGGAAGAATAAAATACAAGCCTATTACTTTTCCTTCTTTTCCTACTGCTCTCTCTAGTGATTTTTATGTGATGTGATCACTAGATTCAGACCCTCATAACTGGACAGAGGCCCCAGAGAAATCCAAGGGGCTTTACAGTATACAGAATTTCCAAAACTTCTCAAAGGAAAAGGCCAGGATCTTAAAATGTCAGAGTGGCTACGTTTTTTCCCAGTTAAAAAAAAAATGAAAAAGGGAAGGAGGAGCTACTTTAGTTACCTTTATAGCATATATATA
>WEKY01029188.1:15524-63569 GCA_013390045.1 Picathartes gymnocephalus | reverse complement strand
GGGAAGGTGAGGGGCGGCGGGGGGAGCCGGGGCAGGGGGGGTGCGTGTCCCTTCCTCCGCTCGGCCCCGCGGCTCTCGGCTGAGCCCCCCATGTGCCCCTCGGAGCTGTCAGGAGTCTTACCGCTCCCTCTGCTCCTTTTGGGTGTACCAGGTTGGAGGTCTGCGCTGGCGGGGAGAAGCTCTTTTGTACTTAAAATTACTGATTCAAAGAGTTTTTGTCTTTATGTGCTCGGTAAAATTGTTGTACGTTTAGTTGTGTTGTATCTCATTTCTTCTTCGCTCTTTAAAGTTGTAGTAGTTGATCGTGGTTTACTGAAGTGTTACTCTGTGCATCACGTTAGATAAATTAAAAAACTGAGATAAATACATACAGATGTAGCAGTAGTTTGAACAGTGTGCTCGCTGCCTCTCTGATAGGTCTCTAAGTTTCGTGTCGTTTACATTAACGCGTGTCTTTTTCTAGGGCCTTGTTCTGGGAGTCTACTCTAGTGAAAAGGATGATGGTGCTGCCCAGTTCACTAGTGCAGGAGATGCTTTTGATAGGCTTGTGTCTGGAAAGCTGAGCGCACTTCTGTCCCTGTAAGTGTGTGATAAGCTTCTGAAATGGATTAAAGTACCTACAAACACCAGTAGGAATGATTTTTTTTTTTTTAATTAGTGTCTGTGTCCATATCACTGTCAGGCTGGTATTTGCTTCTACAGTTGGGAGGGGAACTCCCATGATAAAACCAAGCACTGAGCAAACATGCAAAATGTTCATGGGACCTGTCCTCTGCTATGTATCAGCACAGAGCCAAGCATCCCAGTACATTTGTGTGGCACACTGTGTGGTCGTGGAGTGAATGTAGTACTGTAAGATTTATCACAAGTAAGGACTTCTGTATTGAAAGAATCTTTTTGTGTCCTAGATGTGGGCCACCTTTGAAGAAAGGCAAAACACGCATATTTCACGGTTTGCATCAGGTATGAACTTGGCATTTTTGTATGCTAATTGATTGATTTGTGAAGTTTGCCTTTGCATCTAATTTTAAGCTGAGTTCACTGCTGTGCTTGTATAAATGGCCTGCTCTTCTCCCCTCTTGACCCTCTCAACTCCTGTTCTGCACTGCCCATGTTTGCACAGCCTTTTGCACAGTCCTGTACTCCCTCTAGCATGCTGCAAATGGAGAGGATGTGAACAAAACTGTTCCAAAGGTGCTGTGCTCTGAATAGCTGCTTCCTGAATGAGCTAAAGCGTGGCAATTTTGGACCTGACTTCCGTGCCTCCTGTGCCCAGGAGGGGTGAGTGTATGAGGAGTTACTGATGAGTGCAAAGACCTTCCAGACCTGACAGTTCTAACACAAGGTAGTCACATCATAGGCTTTTGTCAGAGATTTTAAGTCAGGTGCTTGAAACCTCTGAAAACAAGACATGGGACTGTTCTTCAGGCAGGACTTTTGTCTACACAGACATGATAGATCACAAGGGTATGAGATGAGGATTCATCTGCTCAAAGTTAGGCTTGTGGTGCCATTTGAGAAGCAGGGATACACCTAATGCACGTATGTGAAGCTGACCAATATGGTATGATTTGTGCCTTTTTGGAGTAGTATTTAAGGCCAAGGCAGGCATGTGATGTGACACTAAGTGTCCCTGTCTAAGTAACTGAATCTTACTTTAAGGTTATTTAAATAATTTGAAATTAATCCATTTGTAATGAGTATTGCCTATCATGTATAAATTCCTGTGTGGACACCCCATGCAGGTGACGCCGGACTTGGTAAAAAGACTCTCAGAAATTTCATGGAAGTTGAGTGCACTGAAGGTCCCATTATCCTAGTTCTGCATACAGGATGGGCTCTGAAGTGAGTAGCAAATCTCTGCAAAAGAAGACAGGAGAATGTTAACTGGTATCACTGATTTTCTGGAAAGCTAACACAAGTTTCAACATTTTGTGGACTAAAAGACTTTACTACAGTGTAGCAGTTTGAAAGCTGATTGTTAGAGGCTGACAGAAATGGAAGGGAAAGCCTAAGATTAACTTAATTTTTCTTAAGAGCTATAGGAACATATATATATATATTCACATATATAGCTTTGAGTTTTATACAAATTCAACTTCACTCTTAAAAGGCTCCTTTAATCCTCATTACTTCTTTTTTCCTTCCACTTGCACGCAGCTTATAAGGCAAGCTTGTAGTCTGCTGTGCTACATTATTTTCCTGAGTTCTGGAGAGGTGTACATCTGTGCAGCTTTGGTTTGCTACCTGGCAAATCATGCCAGCAGAGCTCCTGAGATGAGCTAACACACTGAGCTTTTGAAGTGATTTTAGTTCCTTGAGCATTGTGCTGTGCTAAAAAAAGGTTACAATTCTCCAGATAAGTTCTGTCCTTTCTTACAGCTTGAAAGCTGGATTTGCTTTCCAAGCACTCTTAGGCTTACCCTTAGGAGTATCAAATTTACCATGTGTTGAGCAAAAAGCCCTGTCTGCTCTGTGCAATGCATATTATTAACTGGACAACAGAATAACTGACTGCATGCCTCTGGCAAATGATTGGGAGCACAGGACAGTAGCACCGTACAGGCACTCTTAATGAAAAGTGCCTGATACAGAAAAAGTGCTGCATGTATTTTAATGCCATGCTTGGTTTGATTTGTAAAATAAAGTATTTTTAACAACTCTGCTGTGGCTATAACAATGAGAAAAGTGAATCCATTTGTGTGTTGGCTTCATCTAGGACTTTCCAAGTGTGGTGGTAGTTGGCTTGGGTAAGAAGAATGCTGGAATAAATGAACAAGAGAACTGGAATGAAGGCAAAGAAAATATTCGTACAGCTGTTGCAGGTTAACTATTTTAAAAAATTTTTAAGCATTTTGTCTGTAAAACAATTGCAGTTCTTCAGCATGTTCCATTTTTGAAGTCTATGTATGCCTTTGTTTTGAAACGCACAACTTACTGCATGGTTTGGTAGATGCATTTCCTTGTCACTGATATTCATGTAAATTTTTCCTTAGTGAGCAAGGAGTTATCAAGAATGTAAATCAAATCTGAAGACAGGTAACTGCAGTTATTTATATCAAATAGCTTTCCTAAACAGTTTGATATTGAAAAGGCACTTGTCTAATTAGTATTTTGAAGCTGGGGAGCATCACCAGTTCACTTTATGTACTGTACTTAAGTATGGACATATATTTACTTCTGCCACTTATTTCATAACTGAGATATTTGTGTTATAAACTAATATCTTTCACAGTACTATGATTCAGTATGTTATCTGTTGTAGACAGAGGAGGGCTTATCTTAATCAGGGATGACTGCTGCATCTAAACGTGTAAAATAAGAATTAAGAGTTCTCACTGAAGACTTTTTAGTCTGTGATTGGATGACAACTGTATGTCTGAAGTGCTAGCCTGTAGCTGCCAGTAACATTGTTAATTAACATGCACATTGTAGCTGACATAAAACATTGTTAAATTACTTAGAAACAAAATAGAATTTATGGAATACATTGTTTATAAAAGGTTATATAAACTCATCTGGAAGAAAAGAACAGTCATATTCTTGGCAAAAATCTAAATTATGACAAATTTCTGATAGCTGTAGATAATCATAATTCATAGCATTCCAGAATAATGGAGCCTTGCTTTGCTGTAGAATGAGCTTAAAGGAGTCAGAACAACTGTGATCTTTCCTTTTTCATTCTTGTGAAACATTTTAATCGTTATAATTCATCAACTGATATTTTTAGTAAAAGTTTGCCAGTATATGGTTATTAGCATTTTTAATTATTCTACTGCATGATCTCTTTGACTTACTTATAAACTCAGATAACTTGAGTTAAAATTACTTTTTCCTTGAAATGTCCTATTGATCACCTTGGACACCTGTTTTGCTGTTCTATGCAATAGTTGGCCTTCAGTTCTGTGCTGTATTTTTCATATTTTTCAGTTGGCTGCAGGCAGATCCAGGACCTGGAGATCCCTTGTGTGGAAGTAGACCCCTGTGGAGATGCACAGGCAGCTGCAGAAGGTGCTGTCCTTGGATTGCATGAATATAATGAGCTGAAGCAAAAAAAGAAGCCTGTAGTTACTCCTCAGCTTCATGGAAGGTGATGGCAAAGGAAAGCTTGCCTATTTATTAATCTCTTTGCTCATTTATAAAACTGTATGCATGGCATGCTTGTGCATGAGAAAAACAAAACTGAAAGAATAGGGCTAGCA
This sequence comes from Picathartes gymnocephalus, assembly GCA_013390045.1. Lineage (NCBI taxonomy): Eukaryota > Metazoa > Chordata > Aves > Passeriformes > Picathartidae > Picathartes > Picathartes gymnocephalus. Next base: position 59,367 of record WEKY01029188.1, on the reverse strand, counting down.
ACAGTACTCTTCTTAACTCCTACTCGTTTGAATTTCCTGAGGTATTTTACATCTCAAGTATATTTACAGTGTTGGTTTCATGTGTTTTGATGCCATGTTCAGAGGTTAAGGGTAAATAAATCCTGCTTCATAGAATAGAAAGACCAGGATAAAAGTAAAGGTAAAAACTACCTGAGGAGAAGTTGTGATATACTAGGACTTGTGTTGTTATTGTGTGCCAGAATTGTGGAGAAGAGGTATTTCAAACTCCATAAATGGATAAATCCTTTGGAGAATCAGGAAATGCTAACTGACACCAGACCAATGCACTATGGATATATTTTACATAGTTCACTTGGTTATATTTTCATTCACAGAGTATAATGCAAGAAGGGAAGCCTGATTTCTTTTGGTCTCTAAATGGACATCGCTTAGTGGAGAGAAGAAAGTAGAACCAAAGCTTTTAGTTTCAGAACAATTACTGGAGTGGACTTTGGATGTTCTGTATAGGATATTCTGTCATGCAGGGGAGAGGTATTTCCTGTATGTACTTTAACCAGGAGTAAGTTCTTCCTTACAAAGAAGTTAGTGAAATAAGGTAGAAGCCTCTTGATTGAGCATGTCTTGATAAGCTGTGTGTAAAATAAACACTCTTCCTATTTTGTAGCACAGCAGATAGTTTAGAAGCAGATTAAATTTGTATTAAATAAATATTTCCTGAAAACACAGATGGTCCTATGAGCAGTTATGGAAGTAATTTTTTCATATAGTAATTTTAGGTTGGACAAGACTTCTGGAGGTCATTCAGTCCAGCTCGAACTTGGATTAGGGATAACCTGGACATTACCTACAACATTAAAGCTTGGTCAGGTTGATCAGGCCTTTGTTTAGTCCACATTTTAATATCTCTTGAGTAGAAAATTCCACAACCTCACTAGGCCGTCTGTTCTAGTGCTTAACTACACTCATGGCGAATTTTTTTCTTTGTGTCCTACTGCATTTTTCCTTGTTGAATCTTGAGACTGTTGTCTGTTACTGCCTTACTACGCAGCTCTGAGATGTGTCTGTCTTCAGACATGCTCCTGCTTCAGTTCATGTTTTTCAATTTGTCTGCAAGGATTCTGTGTGAAAACCTTGCTAAAGTCAAGAAAAATCACAGAATCGTTTAGGCTGGAAAAGACCTTTAAGATCAATTACATCCACTGTGATCCTCTGTGACAAACCCTCTCATCACAGAATTCAGTTGAGTTGGTCAGGAATGATTTGCCCCCAATGTAAAATGATGGTTCCTAGTGACTATCTTGTCCTTCATATACCTAGAAATGGCTTTCAAAATTACTTTCTCTGCAAACTTTTAAGGAATTAGTCTGTGATAACTGGCTTGTAGTTTCCTATATCCTCCTTGGCATATTTAGAGATGAGTATTTGTCCTTTTCAGTCATCAGGGACCACATTCAGTTACACCTTGCAAACTGAAAGAGCCCAGGCTTACAGTGATGCCACCCAGTTCCCTCAGAACCCTCAGATACATACTGCCTGCTACCAAGGACTTGTGTATGTCCATCATCCTTAAGCTAAGTCCTAAGTCTCTCTTCCTGTCTTGGGGAGTGCCCTCCTTCTCCAAACTCTGTTGCTGGGCACAAAGAACTGGGGAATCTGGAAGCAGATCTTTATAATTATTAAGGCTGATGCAAAGCCAGCATTGAGAACTTCAGTCTTCTCAGTGTTCAGTAGATTGCCTGCACCATTTAGCAAGTGAACAGTGTTATTCTGCTCTACCTTTTGCTGGTGGTGTACCTGTTGAAGTCCTCTTGGTACCTTTCCTACTTCTTGCCAGTTTGTGTCAGCTGACATTTGGCTTCTTAATTACATCGCTCCATATCCAGGCAATATTTCTGTGTTCCTCCCAGATTCCTCTATCATTGGCCTGCTCTTTTTAGAGACAGAATCCAGTTCAATGCCTTGCTTTGTGATAACTTATAAAGCAGGTAAGTTGTCTCAGTAAAATGAAAGGTTTTGTACTTGTCATCTGGCAAAGTAACCAGAGAGACTTCCCCATTTCCTACGCAGGCAGCTCTGTGAATGTTTGCTCTGTCATTTGTTAGTGAAGTGCCTTGAGTGCACTGGGAAATGAGATCCAAATTCCACTCCTGTCACATAATCATATTTCAGTAAAGGGAAAAGCAGAATTGGAGTCTTTATATGGTAAATAAAAACTTACAAGGCTGCTAAAATTAATGTGATTACAAACTTCGGAAGGGGTATTTAGCCTTGTGTTTAAGGATTTAAGCCAATCTTTGGTTAGTAGGGATTAGAATAAGACCTAATGAATTGGATAGATAATTTTATATCTGTCCGCTCTCAGAATCTCCTAGTTTTCTCTGAAGTATGTGGCACTGACTAGAACCAGAAATGAGTTACTAGACTAGAGTCCTTGTAGTAAGATAACTGTGATATTCCTAACTGCTCAAAATTAATGGTATGCATTTTAAGAAAGAGAATATGTGAACACTGACAACATCTTACCTTTGCAAATGTATATAATCCTGATCATTATGTGTTGTTGTCTAGTGCTGAAAGTGAAGCCTGGCAAAAAGGTGTTATCTATGCTGAGGGGCAGAACCTCGCTCGGTACCTTATGGAGGCTCCGGCTAATTATATAACTCCAACCCAATTTGCTGAACATATTGAACAGAAGCTCAGAAGTTTCAACAATGTAAAGGTCCACATAAGGTAAATTCCATGAAAATTATTCCTCTGTAGGGTAGAGACCATAACAGTAAGGTAAGATACCTTCCAGGTTATTCAAATCTGAAGTTATTCAAATCTCATCTTCCCTTTGCTACTTCAAATGACAAAAGCAGGGGAAGTGCTTGGGGAAAGTGTATGAGGGGTGCCCAGACTGCAGGCTGTTCTCAAGGATTAGGTGAGCTACTAGTTTGCAGAGGAAGCAAGACACCGTGATGCAGTAAAATCATTAACTGTCAATTAGTCATGCAGTCAATTACTGCTTAATTAACACATGTGCTGTGAAAAGAAACCTCAGTGAATAGAGGGCTAATATTAAGTACCTTTTATTTTCTTCCCAAGTGGATTTTTTATATACCTTTGCTTTTTTTGTGTGGATATGGTAATAAAACATCTTCTATTTATTGCTGTTACCGTTGGGATTTTTTAAATAGTTTTTAAAAATGTGAGATGGAGCCATAAAAGTCGTTGCAAGTGAATTTGCACAGCTGGTGCTTCTTGCCCCTGAATTTCTACTTTCTGCTCTGTGGTGGAAACGGGCTAACTGGTTGTTGGAGGCTTTTTTGTTGACAAGCAAAGACTGGAGGAAATCTTTCTCGCAGAAAGCTAAATGTAACCTGCTGCAAAAAATGTTACTTCACGTGCCTTTAGCATCTACAGTCTCACAGGCAAGTGAAAGATCAGTGTTTCTGATGCAGAAACTGTAGACAAGCTATTGGTTTTTTGGGTTTTTTTAAACAAGATGAAACAAAAATCGAAGAGCGACTTTGAGGAAGTATTTTTCTGCTTCACCAAAAAAGGTAGTAGTGGTTGTATTTAAACTAGTTTCCAAAATAACTAACTAAAATGAAATGGTTTGTGTACAAACCTTCAAGAATCATGATCTCTTAAAAACAATCACCTTGGTCAAAGTGTTCAGTTGAAAAAAAAAAACCCCAAAACTAATATATGTTTCTATTCCAGACCAGAGTCTTGGATAACAACACAAGAGATGGGAGCATTCCTGAGTGTAGCCAAGGGTTCAGCTGAACCTCCCATCTTTCTGGAGATTCACTATTTAGGGGGTGCTAATACAGATGACTCCCCTTTGGTATTTGTAGGAAAAGGAGTTACATTTGACAGGTATGTATGCTAATATTTTAATTACTAGAGGGAAAAAATGCTTTCCTGCTATTCATGTTCAACAGGGAGATGCTTTTTCTTTGCTTAGCACATCTTCCAATGCTATTACACTGAATTTGCATTATATAGTAGCTTGTTCTGCCTTTCCTGGGGATGAGACATCAGTTGGCCAAAGTAGGAATTAATATGCCATCATCTTGTAAGGGGAAGAAGGAAATTCAGAGGAAAAGAAAATAAAGAAGGTGCTGGTTTTTTTTCTTGTCCTGAACAAACATGTCGATGAAAAATTTACATGCTTAGAATTGCAGTATGTCACTGGACATCTAGGTGATGCTTAAGGAAATAGAAAATAGTTCATTCTTTGCAGCAGTTCCTTATAACTACTTCCAATGTCACATACTACTGAAGAATTTATTAGTCAGTTCCCCATCCATATGTGGGATTTTTTTACCAAGTGTACTATTTTGTTCTTGTTTTGTGCGCTGCCATTATGAAGACCAATGAGTTACTCCACTGCAGTTTACCTGGATTTTTATGGTCTCCTAATTATGAGGAAGTAATATTTTATCTGAAAAGAAAACCCAGATACCTTACTTTCAGTATACTTACTAGGGTTGCAGAAGTATTTGTAGCACCACGTATAGCATTTACTGATATTTGGTGTTAACACATACTGATGGACAGAACATCATCGGTGTATGTGACATGGAACTTGAGCTGTTTGTTCCAGCGGTGGTATTTCACTGAAGCCATCATCGGGTATGGATGCGATGAGAGCTGATATGGGAGGGGCAGCAACTGTCTGTTCAGCCATTGTGACAGCAGCAGCTCTAAATCTACCTCTGAACATAATTGGTAAGTGTTTTTATGTGGAGAATCCAAGAATCTTAGTTCTACAGAGTTTTACGGGAGAGAAAATTTCTAGTATTAGCAATGGTAAAAGCCACGTACAAACATAATGGAATCTCGCACACCTACTTCTCTCATTCCCTTGCTTAACCTCTCTTCTGTTTTTATTTGCATATCAAAAAATTACTATTCTTCACTTGAATAAAATATGGAACACCAAATTAAGATTTTTAATGTATGATTTTTAGATCTTATGTGAGAAATGTTTGTCAATAAAGATATTTTCAATGAGTCTTTGGAAAAGTCCCTATCCTTCATTACAAGAAGGAATGTGGATCTCTGTATAAGCAGTTAGAATGAAAAGGAGTCAGGAGTGCTGAACTACTTCCATGAGTGCTTGGCACAACTGAACAGGAAGAGGAGGGATCAGCTCTAGTTTCCTTAGGTGACTATCTCAGCAAAATACTAAAACAAACCAAACCAGTCTGCTGATACCATTGTGTACATGCAGAGATTCTCTTTTTTTTCTGAAAAAAAAGTTTATTTTTTCTGCAGAGGTAAAATTAAATAAGCTGATTTAGGCACTGGTAAGACGAGTTGGCAATGACGTGGAACGGGTTCTAGGATAAGTTTTAGTTTGAGAAGCTCGACTTAACTGGAACTTTAGTCACTTCTATGCTTCAACCAGAAGAGGGCAGCGATGCCCACGCACGGTCAGGGCGTTCCTCAGCGGAGTGCGCAGTGGGGAGGGCTGTCAGTGCAGCCTATCTGTACATCATGCCGCTGAAAAGTGGTGCTCCACTTGCGGACCTTGTGCCAGGTGCACGTTTTCCCTAGGAGTGGTGGAGTGCCTTTCATTCCATGATCTCAGTCGTAGTTGCAGTTTTGACGCTGAGCCTATTTTTTGCTCATTTCTAGTTCTTGGTGTGGCTGGAGTTATGTGACAAGTCCTTGGACCACTCTGGACATAATACAAGGAGCAGAGCTCAAATAGTTTATATGGGAAGTTTTTAATTTCAGAAAGAAAGAAGTTCCTTTACACGTGAATAATTATTTTTATATGGGAGACAAGATAATATTTATTGATCCTCTTATATCACTTTTCTGGGAAAAAAGAAGAAAATCCTCGTGGTAAAATATTGTAGGTGAGAGAGCCTAGTGGTGCATCATGCAGGGAGTTTCCCTGGTTGAAAACTGGACCATATGTCGTTCATTAACTGGGAAAATTTGGATTTTGAGCTTGATTTCAAGATGACACTTGTACTGTTTTCTTAAAGAGGTGTTTGGGGTTTATCTAAGTGGGTTTTTTTCTACAACTTTTCTGAGAAGAAAACTAGTAATTCACTTTTCTTTTTGTCTCTGAGGTTTGGCACCCCTCTGTGAAAATATGCCCAGTGGTAAGGCAAACAAGCCTGGGGATGTAGTTAGAGCCAAGAGTGGAAAAACAATACAGGTATGCATGTGAAACTTGGATTTTGGGTACTTTTAGTGAATTGGTTTAATCAACCAAGTTGACTGCAGTCAGAGTGCACTTGAAAAATCTCTTAAAGATATGCAGTGCAAATGTACTGTTTTTAAAATTTTAAGTAGCATGTTACTAACTAGAAATTGCTATCGTAGGATTTTTTCAAATATATATTGAAGAGATGATACATGTTTTGTAAATTGCTAGGAAAACTGCAAAGTAAGGTCATTTACTGAGCATGCTAGAAAAGCTTGTTTGGCACAAGAGGTTTTTACAATGCTCATAAATACAGGCTCTCAGTCTGAATGAATAACATTAATTGCTTCCAGCAGACCCTTAAGAACAATTCCTTGCTATCTGGAGTAAGGCATGAGAGCAAGATATCAATTTCCTGCTGGTGTAACCAAGGTCTTTACACTGCCAAAATGCTCAGTACAAGCAGAACTCTGAGTCATAGGGGCTGTTGATTCAAAGGAGCTTGCCAAAGCAGTACCCAAGACACATATTTCATATTTATTACAAATAGTTCCATACTCATCTAATAGATTAAATTGTACTGAAAGTCATTGTGCTGTAGATCACTGATCTAATGCAGAAGTAGATGACTTTCTTTCTCTCTGAATTTCTGTGATTCTGCCAATTTTGACTTGCTGAACCTTCCATTTCTTTGACATTCATCTCTGAAAACTGAGTTCAGTCATCCTCTGCTTTGAGGGAAAAGGACTGGACATGTATTCCCCCACCAAGAAGAAATCTGCAAGAAAGTGCTGGTAGCTCAGAGCACATGATGCAACCTGTGTGCTCCCCTGAGAGGTTGTAGTGCTGAAAGATGACTTAACCTCAGCTATAGATATGCTTTTACTTTATAAACATAACTGTATATCAATACTAGATTTTTTCTTTCTTTTTTAAGTGTAGTTTGAGTCAATGTTCATTACCTCAAGTTCCTAGGGCCTCTATCCAAGCTATTTAAGATAATATGTGAGAAATACATCAGTGAAAGAGATGTTTACAGTACTTCATCTGGTTTTTTACCGATTTTGCCTTTGAAGGTAGATAACACAGATGCAGAAGGAAGACTGCTGTTAGCTGATGCTCTCTGTTATGCCCACAATTTTAATGCAAGGGCTATTGTGAATGCTGCAACATTAACAGGTAAGCAGTGTCCCTTCCCTGTTCATTTTGCAAGCTAGTTTTGTTACTCATTAGTTGGGCTGTGGATTAGTTGTGCTGTGTATGTAAACCCAACCTTAATTCAAAGGAACGAAGATGATTTTACATGTTGCAGGACAACAGTGAGGACAGCTTGTGTGTCTCTGGAGTGGGGAGGGGACATGCAGGGTACATCCTCAGCAGTGGAGATGAAGTTGCGCTGGCCTAGCCCAGCTGGAACCAAGAGCAGGAAAACCTATGCAGACTTCAGTGTTTCTGGACAGTGTTTCCCTGTGCTTCTTCCATCTCTGAGCTGAACCCTCCCAGGTCCCAGGGCTGTGTGATGCAGAGGTAGTGACATGCTCATGGAAGAGTCCTGCCCAGTCCATATGGCACAGACCACGCTGGAGCCCAGACAGGTTTCTGAAGGGCCTGCTGAGTGCCTGAGCTCTGACCTAGCCAGTGCCAGTTCTCCCACTCTGTGAGCTGGCTCAGGCCTCCATGATGACAGGAGAGTCGTCATCATTTCCCAAGAATTTGTTTGACTGAAGTACTTCCTATTTTTTGTGCAGTTTGCATACTTTTAGGCATTATTAAATGTGTTTTGTTTCATCTCTACAGTTGCATAATGATGAAGTTGTAAACTTTAATTGAAAACCAGCAATTTTGTATGCAGCTCGTGAACTCACTAACAAGCTGTCACGGTTGAGGTGACTGTAGCTGAAATAAAAGCAAACACAGAAAAGTAATTCAGACAGGACTCCACTGTGTTGCTTAATGAATATGCTAAGCAAAATAATTATGCTTATATAGATTCTCTGCTAGTGCTTTAAATTATGTTCCATCCATTTTACCAGTTCAAATGCTGTGGAAAATTTCAATAGACAGAAGGGAAACTGATTTTAAGATTGTTGGCTTGTATAAAAGTACTCCCATCTGGGATCCTTGGGCACCAAGCAGGAAGAAGGAGGCTTCCCTGAGAAATTTCTTTGACATATTTTGTTAAACTACTTTTTTATTTTTTTCATCTCATTGAGGATTGAGTGTTGGTATTAGAGAAGCAGTTCTGGGGCATCAAATAGATAAATATGTAATCCTATGGTTTAGTATTTTGATAAGGATTATTTTAATAAAGTAACTATTTAATAAATGTACACATGGTGTGCAAAAGTCTATGTAAGTGAAATTCAAAAAAGAGCAAGTATCAAGTCAAACATAGGTCTATAAACTGGAAAAAGCCCTCTCAGTTGTATTTTCTACATGAAAATAATAATATCTAGTGGTTTTTTAGAGGATAGTGTTATTGTTTAATACATTATCTTAGAAATATTTCTAAGAAACATAAATCTGAAATCAGAAAATTTAATTTTGTGTGAAGCAAAGTATAATTTTTATGATTTCTTGTGTTTTTTAGAATATATATATGTTATAAAAATGTTCAGACTTTCAAAAATGTGAGTGTACTAAAGTCTTCAGGTTTTGCAGTCTGCTTAATTCCCATTACTGATAATGGGAATTAAAAATGTAAAGTTCTGTGAGGAGTCAGAATGCGGGGAATAGCAAAGGTCCATCTTTGCCTTTGTCATATAAACTTGAAGGTGTGTTTCTTTAGGTGCCATGGATGTTGCATTGGGATCTGCTGCGACTGGAGTGTTCACAAATTCATCTTGGCTTTGGACTCACCTCTATGAGGTAGGCCATCTGCATTATTATGAAATCATAATAGTAATAATTCAGTGATATTTCTTATTGAAAAGTTAGTACATTACTGAAAGTCTTTATGCAAATCTGAAAGATGTTATTACATTTTGAGATTTTAGAGGAATGATGTCAGTACTTGAAAATAATGCTGACAATTACTAGCTCTTCAATGAGATGTAATATCATACACTAAACATCTCAAGGATCTGCATGTTCTGATAACTTACTACATATGCATAAGCTCTGGACTACTGGCAGTAATTAGTTCATGTTAAAAAGATAATTGATCTTGTTTAACAACACAGAGACAGAAATTCAGAGAGGTCTTGTTGAGTGACTGATGTGCGATGGATCAAGGAGGCCTCTGGGGGAAGGATTTCTGTTGTCAGGGAAAAGAAAAAACAGATAAAAAATGTGATCTTTTGATGTTGCCTTTTAGCTAACAATGCAGGATTGCCTGTTTTATTTTGCAGTGTATTTCCAAAAACCTAATACCTTGGGCTGGAGATTTTTGGACTGATAAAACCTAAACAAAAAGAAGCACACATGAAAACAGGGCTTACAAGTGCAGTTAAAGAAAAATTGCCCAAATTATGATTATTTCTTTTTCAGGCCAGCATTTTGACAGGGGACAGAGTTTGGAGGATGCCTCTTTTTCAACATTACACAAAACAAGTCACAGACTGTCCTCTTGCAGATGTCAGTAACGTTGGAAAGTACAGCAGGTAAGATGAACCAATACCTTTCATGTGCCCTTTTCCTTCAACCTGTTTGTTTAATACGTGTGCTGTTGGAATTGCTTTGGAAACAATACATCTTTCTGCTTCCCACAGAGCTGGAGGAGCATGCACAGCTGCTGCGTTCCTGAAGGAATTTGTGACTGCCTCTCACTGGGCTCATCTGGATATAGCTGGGGTGATGTCAAATAAAGATGAGGTGCCGTATCTTCGGAAGGGCATGGCAGGGCGGCCCACCAGAACGCTCGTAGAGTTTGCGGCTCGATTAAGTGAAGACAATCACAATGCCAAATAAAAGTACTTGTTCTAAAATCATCCACTCTGCCTTAAGAAAAAAAATCTTAAAAGGTATCATTCATAAATGAATGCCCCAAGCATATTTTCACTATGGCAATTAATTACCAATGCATTTTATAAATTATTACTTAGGTAAGAATATCTCAACTTTGAGATTTGTCATCCCATATTATGCAGCTTAAAATAAAAATTATTCTGTTTGAACTATTGAGATATTTAATACCAAAACAGGATAATGGAAATTATTGAGATGCCTATTTTATATGTAAAGTAGGCATAATTAGTATAAACAATATATGTCTTACTTGGATGTGAGTTTTGATTGAGGGAGAATAACCAATAGATGATAGATGTGCCTCAGTTTTGGGTGAACAGTACATGGTGTGAACAGAAACTCTGCAAAGTTGTTCATAAAACCTCCATTCTGACATTTTTTCCTAATAAAAACTAAACTGCTTTTGGCATGTAGTGAGGCAGAAATGATGCTCTATTAGATATTTTAGGCTGTTGCAATTAGTGTGATTAGCATGGCTTCAGCACAGAATTATCTATTAAGTTCTAAATATGTCAACAAGAGTGTATCATGTAACTCTTTTACAGAAAGCTAGTGAATGCAAGTTTGTGTGTTTTTTAGGGGAACCTGCCATCATCTCACATGGTTTATGTCATCCTAATAGTTCCCCTCTTTGCTGGTGTGAGGTGGTGGCACTCCAAGCAGGGACAGTATTCCCGGAATCAGTTCAAACATCACACAGACCTGACACTTAAAACGTGGGGTGATGTTTTCTTGACAATTTGGGGGATCCAAGCCCATAGGGTGGGGATTTGTGTTGGTTTAGGGTGGGTTTGAGGGGTTTTTTGTTAAATGCTGTTGTGAAACAAGTGATGCTGAAACAGTCCTTACCTAGGCTTGCTCCTGTGAGACAAAGGCTGGAGGAGGAGGGTCCCTCTGGGCCTGATGGCTTTGCTGTCTCTGCTTGCCTTGATCCTGGGATGCATCGGCAAGAGTGTGGCCAGCAGCTTGAGGGAGGGGATCCCCCTACCTCCTCTGCCCTAGTGAGCCCAGTTCTGGGCTCCTCAGTGCAAGAAAGACATGGAGCTACTGGCGAGGGTCCAACAGAGAACTGTGAAGATGATGGAGGGTCCAGAACATCTCTGTTATGAGGAGAGACTGCAGGAGCTGGGTCTGTTTAGTCTGGAGAAGTCTAAAAAGGGATCTCATCAATACATTAAAATATCTCTTAGAGAGGTGCCAAGAGAATGGCGCCAGACTCTTTTCAGTGGTGCCCAGTGCAGGACAAGGAGCAATGGCCATGAACTAACCCACACAAAGTGGTTGCCCGAGGCTCCGGCCCGCCCCGCTCCCGCCGCATGCGCGCTCGCCGCTGCCGCCATGGCGGGCGCGCTGGGCGNCGCCGCCGCCGGGGCCGCCCGGCCCGCCCGGCCTCATCCCGCCGCCCGCGGGGCCGCGCAACCCCAACAACACGCTGGTGGACGAGCTGGAAGCGTCCTTCGAGGTGAGGGGGGGCAGCCCCGGGCGGGCCCTGCCCTACCGGCGCCGGCCCCCCGCAGCCGCTCAGCGCGGTGCCTCCCTCTTCCGCAGGCCTGCTTCGCCTCGCTGGTGAGCCAGGACTACGTGAACGGCACGGACCAGGAGGAGATCCGCACCGGTGAGCCCGGGGCAGGAGCAGGGCGTCGCCCCTTCCCGGTGGGACGCTGTTGGGAGCAGTGGCAGGAAAGAAACCAGCCGGGAATGCCCGGGCTGTGGTGGGATGGTCTGAGAGTGCCTGTTGGCTCCTGGGGTTGGGTGGGATTGTTGTGGCGTGCAGTGAAATGCGTTTCAAACACCAGGGAGGTGATGTGATGCATTCAGAAGCTGTATGAATCAGTAACAAGATGGGAAAGGCCAGGCCAGGTTGCTCAGTAGCAGTGCTCTAGGGCTTGAGTGACACACCTCCGTGGAGGCAACATAAATACTAGAATGAGCAGGAGTTTGAAAAGTGAACAGGAGTTTGAAAAGTGGCCCTTGACTACTCCTTAGAAGTGCAGTTGTCCCTGAAAACTTTCTGAAGCTTCAATTAAATGGCGTTTCAAAACCGGTATAAATGCTTTTCAAAACTCCTTTCTGGGTATTTGGTCATATTCATGTGCTGGCATGGAACAACTTTATTACCAAAACAGTAGTGTGTAGTATATGAGGGCAGAATATTTTCCTCAATATGCACATATTTTAGAACCCTATACTGAGGTTGTTGCTTAGGCATGCAGAAATGTTTTCTTTATTCAAGCAAGTTCCATTAATTATTTTATTAATTCTCATCATTGTCAGAAGTAAAACCTAAGAGAAAATGTTGTCTTGCATTTCTAAAAGATGTTGTAAGTTTGCAAAGCAGTATCTTACACAGACTTAATGCACATAAGGGTTTTATAAATACATCATTTCAGATATTCTGAGGATTTTCTTTGTAGAAAGTACTGTGAAAAGTGTTTTTAATAGACCACTACCATTACCAGCCTGAAATCTTACTTTTTAAAAAGCTGTTCTTTCAGTGTTGTTATTATATGTTTAGGTGTTGATCAGTGCATCCAAAAGTTTCTGGATGTTGCAAGACAAACTGAATGCTTTTTTCTACAAAAAAGACTGCAGTTATCAGTCCAGAAACCAGAACAAGTAATTAAAGAGGTATGTTAATTTACCTGTCTTGTGCTAGATCACATAAGCCATGTACCTTAATCACTGTGTTCATAATTTTGGGTTCCTCAATATGATGCTGTACCTTAAGTTGGTAGAACTCGACTGTTATCGTAAGTCTCACCATGAACCTGGAGAAGCCATATGCCTGCTGCTGTGTGGAGTATTGGAACAAATCTGATTAATTCATTGGAAGAGAAAAACTAGTTAGTCAGATTTTGCTGGGGGTGGTGATCTCTGAAGTATGTGACATAGGTCAGTGACACTAGTGCATTCATAGTGCCTTCCCTCTGTATCATTAGACACTTTTCCATTATTCCATTTTTCCACTGTAAGATCGGCTTGAAAACTCACGGTCTAAAAAAGTTACATGCTCTTTATGTGAGGTGATTATCCTTTTGAATATTTACTTTGAATATCTACTAATACACAATTTTTTCATCCATAGGATGTTTCAGAATTAAGAAATGAATTGCAGAGAAAAGAAGCGTTAATTCAGAAGCATTTGAGTAAACTGCGACACTGGCAACAGGTCCTGGAAGACATCAGTGTACAGCACAAAAAGCCTGCAGAAATGCCTCAAGGTCCATTAGCTTACTTAGAACAAGCATCTGCAAATATTCCTGCACCAATGAAGCAAACATAATCTTCAATTTTACACAACTCAATATTTTAAAAGCAATGGTGTTCTTTGTATGCTTTTTATATAATGTAATTTGTACTGCAAATATAGTTAAAACAATTAATCCAAATAAATTATCTTCTTTTATTTCAGAAATATGGATTGGTCTTATGTTTTAATGGAAAATATTCAGAGTTGCTGTTCAGGGTGCTTTCTGGTAGAAGTGTGTCTCCTAGTATGCATCCTATTTGTTCTAGAGAGGATGGCCCTTGCTTTCCCCTCAAATGATCAAAATACTTGCAAAGATTAGTGTTTGATTTTACTGGAATATTTAAATGTTTTGTGATCCAGCAATTATCCATGAGTACCACTGCAGACGCACCCTTAGAATTGTCTGTATGTAGGTCAGATCGCTTTTTTTTTAAGTGAATTGTCACTCTCCACTGCACTAGCTCATGTCATGGAAGGTGTCTTGGGATATACAAATTTGGTTCTGAAATGGAAATGGAAAAACGCACACAGAAGGGTGGGATATATAATGCAGGCCTAATGTTACTGATGTTCTGCCTCTCAGACTACTGTAGAGGTGGTCCAAAATACCCCCAAAATAAAGACCACTCATTGTGGATGTAGGGTCACCAGCACTGTCCAGTATACAGAATTACCTTCTCTTGCAATGCTCTATTTAGTAAGTTAAATCTAGCCAAAAACTATTTTGGAGGTAGAAATAACAAAAGAGTCCTGTCTCTGTATTACTAAGCAATGAATTTTATTCATCCATATTACCACTTTTCTACATACACATTTTTGGGGGCAGAGTTGAATAATTAATTGTTGTAGCCCTGGAAATAAGAATTGCTAGTTGTGTATTGAAATTTCCAGTGTTCTTGGGGCAGTGTGAATAAAAAGGAACAAAACCAGCGCTGTACATTTCCATCCTCACAGATGCTAAGGCACCCATCAGTGTTACTGTACACTATTTAATCTCTTTCTTGATTACAAGTATGAAAAGTGCCTTTTTGCCAAATCCACTGCCAAAGTCACTTTTCCAACCAAGCAGTTCCTCTTGGAAAAAATACTAGATAACTAGGACAAAAACTATTGGCCTGGAGACGCGTTCTGCCACTCTTCTACCTTTGCACCGCCACCAGGGAGATGCAGTGGCTGTTTTGTATCAAGGGCTTGCATCTGTTGGTGTAGCTCTTGCTGGCTGTTGGATGTCAGAAGAGGTTAGGCTGGAGGTACACCTCAGCACACGTAAAATTTTTTTAGGTAGCTGGGCCCTGCTGGTCAAAATTAAATGGGGATTCAAAGCAGGTGAAGAGGAACTATCCTGTCTTAAATAGCAGGCTGCTGCTTGCACATTTCCTGCCTTTCACGCTTATTGGATTTAATGCCCAAGAGTCAACTTCTTCATGGGTTCTTTCCTCCCAGCAGTGAATTAGCATGATCTGATAAGTGTAGTCATTCCCCCACTTTGCTTTTATGTGGGCATAAAACTAGTATGGAGATAAAAGGTACAAGTGTGCAGTTGCCATCACTCTGGAACTCTGTGTACAAGTCTGACTTACTTCAGCATAACAGAATTCTTTTGAAAAACACAGAAATTGGATAATTTACAAGCTTTAATGTTCATACACATCATCCTAATTTATCAGTCTGATACATACATTGAAATTCAATAGGATTATTACATAGCAATGCTGACTATACAAAACAGTTTATGAAGCAAACCAGAAATTATTTCTAAACCAGCCTGCTATAAACATGCTATTTTTGAAGGTGTACCACATGCTGCACAGCTTAAAATTTATTTAACAAAAAGCATTAAAAACTTTTAAAATTACATTATTATATGCAGAACTTACTTTAAACAGCTGATGAAGCAAGTGTATAAATGTACAGAAGAAGGATCCTTTTTCAGCTGGTGCCAAATTGATGAAAGGTATCAGAGTCCAAATTCCAGATTTAATGAAACTGTGGAGTGATACAGCCTCTTGATTAAAAAGTCCTTTCACGTAACCATATCCAAACTTTTGCTTTTTCTTCATTTTTTTACAGAAGTTGTTAAAAGCATTTTCCTGAAATTCATGCCTGTAACTCTATAGTTACTAGATATAAGAGAATGCAAGTATTTCCTAACTTTACTTAGAAACTACATTTTTTTCTTTTTCTTCCTTTAAGTCATCTATTGGATTACTATTCCTAAAAAGAAAACAGGAATGACTTTTCTAGTAATTCTGAGAAGTATGGAAATAGTTCGCTTTAAAATGAAAAATACTTAGTAAACCATTCTTGATGCTGAGCGTCTTGTTTTTGGTCATCTTTGGTTTGTGGTGGTTCATTGCCATGTGTCCTGTGCAAACAAATAAGCATTAGCATCACCGACCTACTTACTTACAATCTTATCAATTTGTAATACTTTTCCCCCAAAAAACTCATCATCCCATGAATGGTTCTTTGTTCACATGAATGGATGCGGCCAAAGGTGCCAGCTACAGTTTTAGTGAGCCAGGTAACTGGACTAGCAGCACTGGTTGTAACGTGAAGAAAAAAATTAAGCAGAACTTAACAGCTATGGAGAAACATTTGAACATAGTTCTTAACTTGACATCCCAAAAAATTAAACAAAAGGATGCTTCAAGGATATGAAGTCTTGAAAATCAGAGAATGGCAGCTACAATTCACTCATAAAAATACAAAATACAATTTAAGCATTAAAAATGTTAGGTAAAAGTTCTATTTGAAACTGAAAGATTTGTCTGAACACTACCTGGCATTCATAATCAATCCTATTTCATAGTCCCTGATTTTCCATCATTCAGGACTTTTTTTAACATATGTTAGCAAATAGGACTTAACTTATGACTGACTGACTTAAAATAATTAAGCAAGTAGCAGCTTGCCTCAGTCTCCCTGTACGTTTGTTTCCCTTTAAAACAGAAATCCCATTTGCCTTGGCAGTCATCTGGCATGACACAGCATGTTTGTATCTTTAAGAAGTGGAAATTGCAGAACAGGATCTAAGCCTGTGTCCCAGGTTGTTTTTGTCAGTAGGCAGCACCATCTGCCCCCTAGGAAAGAACTCTCTTGCACATAATTTACAGGATAACTAATCTCCACCACAAGATAGGCAAGAAGGATGGATTTTGTCCTGAAATATAGTGATAAGGTTTGGGGATTTTTTAGCTGTATATTAGCTACATACATTTTTAACTATTTCTTGAAGAGAGAGTTTATGTTATAAAATACTGAACATCATTTACATAACTCATAAATTTGAAGAACAGAAGCTCCTCAAGGAGAAAAAAATGAAGATATTAAATATCTGCTAATCAGTTCTTAAGTCTCTAACTTTTGCCAAATGATCAGCCTAGGTTTATTCAAATATCTCCTAAAATAAAAACGTGCCACCTACATCTACCAACTGCAAGGTGAGGCAATAAAAATAAGAAGGAGCCATCCTTAACAGAAATACTGAAAGATGCCATATTCACAATTAACTACATTCTTAGTTAAATGCTTGCAGCTCCTTTTCCTTTTTTTTCCTTTTTCTGTGTATGTGTATGTTTGTCTGTATGTGTATGTCTGTCTCTCTCTCTCTGTGTGTGTGTGAGTGTGTGTGTATTTTTTGGTTGGTTGGTTTGGTTTCAGTTTTTTTTTTCTAACAGGACTGATTGCAAGCATAGGGTCTACTGGGCAGGGATTATAGCCCGCTTTTGCAGTAAAGTTCTGGATCTGTCTGCAGAAAACCAAACACAGTTCACTGCACAATAGGAATCTTACATCATTATGTATTTCCACATGTCTAATGTGTTTGAACTGCCTACAAGATTCTAAATATGAATTCATTTATCGTCATACAAAATGGACAAATACCTTGTGGCAGCAGTGCTGTCTGAGGACTTTGTTGATGGAGAGCCCACCCTGAGGCAGCCAGGACTCCGGTCTAAGCTTGTAGATTTTGTTATTAGAGGAGCACTTCTTTTTGATCTCAAATCACAGCTCAAAAAGCTCTTTGCGTAGGAAGCTAAATTTGGAACACTGACAACACGACTGGACACCTCAACCATTTTCTTCTTCTGCTTTTTATTGTAACAGAAAACTTCATTACATATACATTTTTTACAATTTATACTATCAAACCTCAACAATACCTCATTCCCAAATATCTCATGAGGAAGACCCAAACATGAAGATTTCTATCTTTTTCTACAGGCATTTAAATTAAATTCTCAGGGTATGCTGTGCGTATCCATGGATTTTGTCATCCAATTAAAACAACTTGTGCATTTGACCCTGAGATTTTAGACACATCAAGATGCTTTCCACCAGCTTGACCTCCCTTCTTTCTATGGCTATTTGTAGACAGTGTCATGCAGAGGGGCTGGAATTAAAAAGGGCAGATAAAAAGCAACTCAAATAGATTCATAATTTTCCTCAATGCATGCAATATCCCAATTGACAACTCCCAAATCTGCAAACAATTGCCATGCTTATCCCAGTGGAAGACTGATGTCCAGGTTCTAGTGTTTTATATTGGCTTAAACACCTGTTATGTATGTTGCATATATGCTTCTGAATTTGTCTTACACTCAACAACTGACTGTAGGTTGGCTTACTAGGAAGAATTCTACCGAATAACATTATCATAAAAAATTGATAGCATTTTTATTGTCCTGGTTGCCTGCATGATTCAAATAGTAATAAAAACAATCACAATTTGTGATTTTAATTGCATTGCCCATCTTACCTTCATGGAAGGAGTCAGGCATGCTGTATTAGGGTTGAAAGAAAATGACCGGTTCCTGTAATATTCAGTGTTGGCTGAAACTGAATGCTGACATTTTCTTCCTTCCTGAAGGGAAGCAAAGTTATGTGTATGGAAACACGTATTTGTTGGAAGCTGGTATGGAAAGGTACATTTGTCAAAGTATACCAGAACAGAAAGAAACAACCAGTCTGAAGCAACGTGTGAAACACTGAACAGAGCCTTCCAACAGATTCCAAAATACATATGTCCATATAAAAAGCAGTCTTACCACCAGCTGCTTGATAATCTCTTCTCTCTCACTTAATTTGTCTTGCAGACAGTTTATAAGGTGTGTATCTTCAGATCCAGACTCCCACTTTCTTGACTTTTCTTCTAATTCTTTAAGTCTGTACCGAAGAACAAGAAAAAACTTCCTCAGATCAGGTTCAAGAGACACCTCGGATGTGCTCTGCCCTATGTTCCAAGCCTAAAATACAGGGACATAACCAGGCCTGTCCAATAAAACAGGGTTTTTAAAAAGTGGGCATCTGTATATGGTTTATGTAGAAGTATAGAATCTTCTGGAGTTCCAAAATAAATTGCCAAGGTTAATCCACAACATCTGCCCAGTGTAAAATCCAATCCCTCGTGTAAAATAGTAACAAGCTTGCACATCATATTGCTAGTCAAGTTTCCTAAAGAAAAAAATCGGTGTCACAATATCTATACATATCTACATTCATCTGTTTGTTCTCTTTTTTGACCCAGTAACTTTGGAATCCTCAGAAATACTCAATTCCTGTAACTTTCATGAAGACAGGCTTGGATATACATGCTGCTTTAGTAACCCTGGTAACTCAAGTTCAGCTTTTAAAATTCCTTAATCAGAAGAAAAGATTCAAATGCTAATTACACATTCTTGCAATGTGTGGAAACACATATTTGATTGACCTATGAGAACACAAGTCATTATTTCATCAGCCAGATTCATGAATTTTGCTGCTTGAGAAACTGAATGCTATGAAGTTCACCTGCCATAACCAGGACACATACTGACAGAATACAAAACACCGGTTTGTGGCGGTTTTTTTTTTAATATGTAGGTAAACATTTTTGAGAGGACCACCCCCCACTCTTATCATCTTAGAGTTATCTCAGAGTTAAAATAAAAAGATAAATCTTTACACCCGAAAGGTTTAAAGGTAGAGGCCTGCTTACATGCCAAGTCTCTCTTCTGGACTTCTGCTGCACAGCTGGGATAAGAGAAGAGGAGGGATATATATATATAAGGGATAACTTCTGAGGGGTGTCTCCTGTACAATCTGATGCACCACAGACCTTCTTAACTCCCCAGAGGACTGCAAACTGTGTTTATTTACATGAGCATCATTTTTCTTGGGAATTTTTAATGGAGTGAGAATGAGGTTAAGAAGCTTTTAGTCAAGGATACTGCTCTGCTGAACAAAATTAAGTGCAAGATCATGGATCAAGGCCTCTGGTATCATCTGTGACACAGATGATTTTACATTTCATAAAATTTCTAGATCCTACATGCAAGTTTTAATCTAGCATTGTAAAACTTCATGTATAGTGCTTTAGATTAAACAATATCCAGAACTTATTACAATATATCTGGGTCTTTTTGGTGTACAAAGACAATACCTATATGCTTCTATTTTGGTTTTTATAATATTTTACTTATGATTAATAAAAAAACCTGAACACACTAAGAATAATAAGTACAAACAGAACTCATTGCCAGCATAAGCCAGAGTTTATTACTAAATTACTTACGCAATGTCTAAGGAGAAAATCTTTGCTTGGAGATGTGCCTGAGTGCTGCTGAAATCAGATATTATGTTTTCAATTTCCTTCCGGTGATCTCCTTTCAGTATGTCCAGTTCTTTTTTATGCTTGATATTGAGGTCTTCTACCAGTAGCCTTTCATTGGTATTAAAATATGTCTGAATTCTCACGTTTCAAAATTCATTTATTATCATTGATCAAAGCATGCAGTTTTGAGGTGTTTTATTGACTGCAAAGGTAGTTAACTGGGCAAAGATCTGGCTTCTGCCAACTGATTAAATTTTGACATTTTGGTTGCATTCTGAGAAAAAACATTTTAACACTGAGAGAGAGAAAAATTATTTTGAAAAGCACTTGACCTTCACCCTTACGAAATGGAAGGTCTATTTTGTATAATGGTGCTATTGATATTCTGCATAGGGTTAGTCTGAACATCAATCTTAATGATAAATCATGACAATGAAGTATCATAGGAACTTATGTTTATTAAGCAAAATGATGTTGAAATATCTGGATTTTAACATGAGGCTCCTATGATATATTTCATCACATCATGGCACCAGAAACATTTAATATTGCCTATCATCATCCTAAAACTCAAAAAAAAACCCAAAAAACTGAAGAGATGTTGTAACAATGCTTTTAACTATAACAAATTGTCTTTTTCAGACAATTATATTTTGAAAGATACGGATATGATTAACACCATAAACTGAAAACTAAAAAATGCCTTACATTTTCTCAAGCCTACCCATAACATTGCATTCAAATACCAATCTCAAAAGCAATAGACATCTATTGAAGAATCACAGTTTGATTTTTTGCTATTGCTTTGTTAAAACTTGGAGAAACTTTTTCATTAACTCAATAGAGAGGCCATGTTCTTTGGTTTACTGATTAAAATAGACACGCTCAACTCAGCATATTGACCATTGTAATTTTCACAAAAGACATTCAGTTTACCTTTTGTTTTCCCCTATTTTCTTTTCAATGTATTCCCAAGCCCATTTCACTTGTTTCTGGAAGTCTTCAGGAAAGACCAAAAGGTCCATGAAAGGTTTCTCCCCTTGAAGTTAGAGCACAGCCATGGAAGTGACTGATTCGGCACAATAAGCAGCAGAAGAATAAGGGTTAAAAAGGGAGAAGAATCCCTGAAATGAATCTTCAGGAGTAGAATATTCTCCTTCAGAATAGCTATTTTGGGACATGTTCTCTGTTCCCATATAAACACCTTTGCCTGCTCTCATCCTAATCTTTGTAAAAGCTTTCTATATTAGAGGTGGAATTCACACAATTCAAGAGAATGGAAAGAGGAATTATTACTTCAAGCAGATTACTGGTTTCACTTACTTGGCAAGAGTAGGACTAGTAATTTTAAGTAATTTGTTATAAAAATTTGTCACATGCAAATAACAAGCCGCTATCAGCTTTCAAATCAGAAAAGAAACTGGTGTAAGACAGGGGCACTGTTGTTAAAAGCAAAAATAGCAGTTACTTATATGCACCGATTTAACTATTCCCCTACACAAATTATTAGTGCTACAAAAGCAAAACAAGAGCTGCAAGTTAGTGTTCCAGGTCTTCCATGAGTTAATTTCAGAGCAGCCCGTATCAGATACCTCGGTCCACTCCAGTGCTTTGGTCCTACCTCCAGGTATTTGAAGGATTTCTCCTTACATAATTTCCATTCCTAAATTCTTACTGTAGTAGTAGAGCTATACCATTTATTCCCTGTAAAGAAAATCCTCCAGCCGAGCAGCCTTAGCATTTGAGGCCTTTTAGACCTCATTGCTGACACGTGAATAATTCTCCTCTTCATGAACAGAGGCTCTAAAGTCCTTCAAGGTAGCTTGAGGGCATTAATGAAACTCTCTGGTTTGCAATTCTCTCTGTTGACCTTGCTTCAAAAGCTTGAAATGAAATTCACTTTGAAGTAACTCTTCAAAGAGTGCAATGGCAAGAAAAATAGTTTCTCATTCTTTAAATACATACTGACTGATAAACAGGAATGGAATTACTCTGGCCATTCTGACAGTGTGCAGAGAGACATTCTATCCATTGAGTGGTTTTCTCTAGACTATATGGGCCATAATTTTAAAGAATCCTTTAAGGGCACACTCTTCAGAAATCCTTTTATATATACAGCTTGTGTAGTTAGGGGCGTACATTCTACACCACTGCAAAAATTAACTGAAAGGTACCCGCACACCAGATCTCTCAGTCTCTCTGCAAAGAGAATGTGTGAAGTATGTTCATCCAGAAATGTCAAAGGATTCAACAGCCATACAAGTGTAGTGGACAGAGTACTCGGTCTGGTCTCCTTTGTAAGTCATGCCAGGGGAGGTTTAGATTGGATATTAGGAAGAATTTCTTCAAAGGAAGGGTGATTAGACATTGGAATAGGCTGCCCAGACATGTTTAAGGAAAGACTGGACATGGCACCCAGTGCCATGGTCTAGTTGGCATGGTGATGTTTGGTCACAGGTTGGACTCAATGATCTCAGAGGTCTTTTCCAACCTAATTGATCCTGAGATTCTGTACTTTTTCTGTACACAAATGGGAAGACTCATTTGTGCCACATGTGCTGAGCCTGTGGCTTCACTAGGACATGGCTTACCTTCTACAAGACAGCCAAGACTCAACTCACCTTGCCCTTCCTGTGCCCTGACAGCATCTCACAGTGCCAGGCTCACCATCAACCCAGAGGCACTGTCAGTGTCCACTGGCACTGCCCTTACTTTCCCTGTGCAAAGCTGGCTGCTAAAGCCAAAGCAAACTCTTACAGGGTATTTACGGCATTCTCAAGTGTCCCCTTTGGAATTAACAGTCCATTGGTTTCAGCTACAGAGAGTGTATAAAAACCTCATATTTATTCTCAGAGACTTCTATACTTTTTTTAATAGCTCTTCGGTGAGTTGGGGGTTTATGTCTTCCTGCACCTTTGAAAGGCTTACATTATGCACATTTTCTCCTTTTCTGTGACATATAATGAACAATTAGTTCAAATGCATCTATAATGGCTGCATCTATTACGGAGGAAAATGTGAAATGAACTACTGCTTTTGCAAAATTCCTAGCTTCTGAAATTAGTACTTTAGAAAGGAAAGATTCTGACATGCATTGCACTTAGAGCACCACTTACGCTGACATTATTATTGAATCTTTAGATAGCAGTGTCAAGTGTGAATTCAAGGCAAACCTTCTATGTTGTTTATCTATATCCTGAAGCTGTGCAGCTTCTTGCTTCTGTGACTCCAACTCAGCACTGAGTAGCTCCATTGTGTCCTTCAAAAGTAAATTCTCTTTCTTGAGTTCAGAAATTTCACTTTGACATTTTTCCAGTTCATCATGAAGAGATCTGATCTGGCTTTGGCTACTTCCTTCCTAAGAAAAAGGCCAAATTTAGTTATGCACAGCCTCTTATTTTTAATGTTAACATCTTCCTGGAATTGTGTGCATTGAATTGTTGTGATGTGATTTTTCAATTATATGTGCCATGCTAGATATGTGCAAGACAAAATCCTGAATATATTCTATAGTCTCCACAGAATTTATTTTATTATAGGATTCATTCATTTACTTCTTTTGTAGATTCTGATCTTTAATTTGAAAGAAAAAACCTGCCCATAGGGAAAAATGATAAACATTTAAGGTGAGACAAAAAGGCAGAAAACCCACTCCATTTCTGGAAAAGACTATATACTTTTATTATCACTGGAGAGAGAAATTTGATACTATTGTTTTTGCTATACACAACATGGCAATGAAGTACAAACTGGTCCCTTGCCTGTTGCTTCTTCAGTGTCCTCACACTCCTCAGCTCCATTTGTAGTTCTTCTATTTGTTTCTTTAGGTTCGTGCATGATGTCTGTTGCTCAGAGAGTTCCATCCTTAGAGATCCTAGTAACAGCCAGACAGACAATCATTTAGGCAGTCAGAGGCCAGCTGGATGGGAAGGCAGATACAGGGAATGTAGATGAAAACATTAATACATTACATTTTGCTTTGTTCCTCAAGTCCTTCCCCATTAAGCATAATGGCCTCCTATTACTAGAGAGGTAACTCAGGTGAGCAATAGTAAGATGATATGGAGCTACAATAGCAGTGATTCAATGTTAGAGTCAGAGAGGTAATTCTGTGACAGTTGGATTGCAGACTACATCATCAGAATTTTTTCTTCTGTAGTGAAGCACCCCTTAGCTTCCCTGTTAATTCCACTGGTGTTTTACAGAGGGCCATAAGGCAGACTGAAGAGAGCTCTGGTTGTGTTAGAGAGGTACAATGCTTATGTAAGCTCATCTGTCATATACTGCAATTTTTGTGTATATTAGGTACAAGTTTTTCAAGTACAGGAAGAAAAAAGTTTTTATCTCTGTTGTTTCCCTACAATTTTTCTTGAAGAAGAGAATCTATCTCTTGAACGTATAAACTTTACAGAGCAAGAAAACTTTCTAGCAAATTTTAATTACTGGTGGAAAAAAACCACAAGAATAAAATTCAGTTTATATGTAAAATACTTTCAAATTATTCTTTATTTAATTAAAAAACATTTTATAGATGAAATTTCATAACCTGAGATTAAACCTAGAGATATTACACATCTCCCTAGTGCAGTGCTCTGTTTAGTTCTAAACAGTTCAGGGCACTTTTGAAACTGACTTAACAGTATGTAGAGAGCAACTGATCTCCACTGCTGAACTCAGTAGAACAGACTTGAAGCACATATAATAATTCATCTCAACAGAACAAAAAGAGTAAATTCATACAAACTAACTGTAATTTTCGAATCTAATATACCTGATAATACATACGTGAATGTTGTACACCAGTCTGCTCTCTCAGCAACATTTTGCTGCTGCTTGGTTAACAAAGACTATTAAGTCTATATTGTTGAAATTGCAGGGTATGAAAAAGGAGATTAACAAAGACCTGAGTTCCCAAAAGATGGGAAAGAAAATGAATGGGATGAAAGTCAGTGGTTCTCAGCATATATATAATCAAGCAGTAGGAACTGTGCATGACATAACACACTATACCTAGCAACAGGGTTTGCTGCTTCTGTATCTGCTCAAGTTCATCGTGTAATTCTTTCTTTGCTTTCTCTTCCAAGGTTTGTATTTCCAGCCTATGAGACTGATGTTGGACCTTGAAAGTCTCATTAAATTCCTTTTTCAAACGTTCTTCTGCCTCCTGTAAGCAAAAGTCCCCCCAAAAACAAAGTAGTTGGAACCTATTTATCAGCTTGTTTTACTTGTAATGCTAGGATGAATCTGGCCTTTCACTGTAGAACTTTAATTTTCATCACCACTTTACAAGACATTTTATCAATGCAAGTATAAAAATGAGCTGAAGTTAAAAATTAACACTTAATAGGTACAAGATAAATTATCAGTGTATCACCTCTTAGATTTGTTATGCATGATGAAATAATAACACTGACATCTTTGCACTGTTTGACATTAGAAAGAAAGTTTCACTATTCAACATACAAAGCCCCCCACATTTGACCTGTTTGTCATTTCTTATCACAATGTGTCAGACAAAGGCATCTATTTTTCCTTGTATCTTTCTTGGGTCACACTTCCACTGTCATTAGAAGTACTGCTGGTACACTGTAAATGATGGAGCAGTTGCTCTGTAGTGGCTCTGAATACAAACTCTTGTCCTCATGTTCTTTCTCACCCTTTCCGTGCTTTCAGCTTTTTTTTGTCAAAACTGGAATTTTATTTGGAATACATAAGTAAGATATTAAATTCTACTTAGGGTGGTTATATTACCTATGTTTCATAAGGTTCTCTAAGCTGTGGGAACCAACAGGCATATCTGAACTCCATGTCACAATCCCATGTTCATTTTTCAGTTGATTTTTTCTTGGACAGCAACAGTCTTTAGAATTCAGTATATTGCATTAACATTTTGTCACTGGAATCAATCCCCTTGAACCTTTAAAAGCTTTGGTTATCCACTTACTGAATTGATTTCTTGAAGGTATATACATCCATACACATCACTATACATGTCTATTACACTTCTTAAGTATTTATGTATAAATTAATAATGCATGAAAAATAATACAACTGAGTCCTATTATTAATACACTCAGGAATTCCCTTGTATTTCTGAAGCAGGAGCACAAATAAAGGAGCTTGTATTCACTGCAGCCGAACTGTAGGGTATATTATATTCACACTAGGGTCTAAATTAAAATGTTAAAGTTATAAAAAAAACAAAACAAAAACCCCACAAACCACCGACCAACCCCTCACAGCCTGATGATGAGGAGGTTTCAAAATCACAGAATAATTAATTATGTGCAACCTAGCAACCTATCATTAAACTAATTGGAGGTAACTGAGTTTTGATAATTGGCTGTCACTTAGATGGTTTACCCGATAAATATATGTATTTTTTACATTAGTATGTAGTAAACTGACCTTGAGTTCCTGATTCTTGCTTTTCTCCAACATTTTTAAGACTTTTTGATGTGATGCTTCCAACTGCAGTTTAACGTTTTGGTTTTCTTTAATGGTGTTTTGAAGATCCTGCAAAAGCTTCTCTTTTTCTTTGTTGGACTGTAGATTATGTTTCTTCAGTGACTCCTTGAAATTATTTGCTTGTTGTTCTAGTATTTGCTTCAGGTGAGCCACCTTCCAGAAAAGTAAGTCAGCAGGATAGGATTAATGGCTGCATTCACAATGGAGAGGAATTATGTAAAGTTGAGTACATTTTATGAGCTTGTGTTGCTCTATGAAAAAATACCAAGATGCTTGTTTTGTGCAGGGAGCCTTTTTTTGTGCAGGGAGTGAAGAATTGCAACCTTTTTGCATATACTGTCTATTGCTCTTTAAGAACTTTTAAAAAATTTCAAATCGTCTCCATCTCATACGTGCAATTCATAGTTCAATTTGCACAATAATATGGCACAAACCAGAAGGCAGGCTTAAGGCTCTGCTGAAACTATCCAACAAAACTGATATATTTAATTTGAAAGAGCACATAGCTTCATCTGCCTCAGACAGCTTAAGTTCACTATTCATCCAGTTGTTTCTTGGTTTCTTCCATTGTGTCATCCAATGAAACACACACAAAAATATTTGTCTGATCAAGCTAGTGAAGAATAATTGCCAAATACTATTCATAATGCAAAATATTAATTGTCTTTACTATATCTGTATAATGAGATTTGTCTGTGGCTGTCATGGATTGAAAAAGTAATTTTTTACCCATAAGGAACCTGACTGCTTCCTGCAGGTGTGAGAGAACCAATTAACTGGCTAGTTCTAAGATGGACACTCTGTTTAGCCACTTAAAAAGCTAAGTACGCCTCTGTGATTCTCCATTTAAAAAAGGAGAAGCTCGGGAATCGCTCTCTTGCTTGCGGCTGCCGAAGAGGTAACAAGGGGCCCCTCTCGGCCAGGCCCGCTCGGTCGGGCCCTACCCACTCTGCGGGGCTGGGCCAGGCTGGGCCAGGCAAGGCCCGCTCGGCCAGGGCCAGGCATGGCAGAGGTCTTACCACAGCTAAATCCTGGCCTGGCCGCTGAATCCTGCCGCAGCTCCCCCGCTCCCCCCCCCTCCCTGGGAAAAGAATGCAGCAACTCCAGCCGCTGCCCAGCAGAGATCACGTGACCAACAGCACAGCCTGGGAGAGATCACAGCTCTCTCAGTGCACACCTGACACCAATATGGAGACACCGAGGTCAGTGAAGAAGGGGCCAAAAGGCCAGAGAAATGAGAATTTTATGGTAATGGGGAACCATGCGACAGAGATGGGAGAAAGAGGAGATGCCTTAAGCTGAAATTCTTTTGCAAGGCCATGGTGATGGACTATAAAATATTAGACTATTCCTTGTAACTCATAAATGCAACTGGGGGGATGTAGCGTTCTAACTGCAGCCTGAGCAAAGGTACCTGTGCTGAAGCAAGCAGATGTTGAAGTAACTGTGGTTTAGTGGGGAACCTTACCACAGAGATGGGAGAGATGAGAATCCTTGCTCCAGAGAAGTAACTGTGGTTCAGTGGGGAACCTTGCCACAGAGATGGAGAAAAAAAACCCCTTTTGCCACAGGGATAGATAAAAGAGGATTTTTACTCCCAGAAATAGAAGAGAACCCTTGCTCCAGGGACAGGAGAAACCTTGCTTCCAGAGAGAGAGAAAAGACCCTTTGTTTTTCTACCAGAACAGCTCATCCTTAAAATAGTACCTCAGTAGACAAATATGAGCCCTTGAAAGCTGTTGCTTTGGGAAGAACTGTGTGTCAAGGGAAGGGACTTTCACACTGCGAACAGATTTCCTTTTCCAGATGGCTGATTTGCTGTGATATTGGAGCCACGAGAGAACTGGTCTCTTGTGAAAAATCTCCATGGTGTGACTCTCCCAACTGAACGGATGAAAGACCATTTTAAGGGTGGTAAACTGACTGAAAGTCTCAGGTTTTGTCTCTTTACATTGTTGATGAGAAAGAGGAAATTAAATGGGGTGAGGAAATGTGTCTGAAGGTTTTTTCTGGTTCTTATTATTTTTCTTTTCGTTCTGTTAATAAAACTATCTTTATACCATTAAAGTTTTGAGCCTGCTTTGCATTTCTCCTAATCCTTATCTTACAACAGACAATGAGTAAGTAAGTTTAGTGGGTGCACTGGTGTTAGGCCAAAATACTCAACCCACTACATTAAATTGATGCCCCATGTGAGGAGTGAACTCAAACCACTACATTAATTGGTGGTTCCACCCAGGAATCAAACCTAACCCACTACAGTGGCCTAGATACACTCCAAGAATAAACAGATGCCAGAGCCACTTGCCAACCATACTTTTGTTTCAAGAGCTGATGCAATTTTTTTATTACTTTTCAAAGAAATAGATGGTAAATCATAAGATTTAATCAAAGCGGCACTTTGGTTTCTGGTTACAGGCAAAAATCTACTTTGTCTTCACACCTATTGAACTCAAGCCAATGTTTTCCCATATAAAGATAGGAAACACTGAAGTTTTTAGGTACTATAGTTCCTTATAAAATTAACCTTTGATGTGAAAGACTTAATGCCATACAGTCCATCCTATCAGCTGATACAATATGCATTAGCATCACTACCCTCAAGTATGCATTTTCTTATGGACTTCCTGAAAATAAAGGGACTGAAAAAAATATGCCAGAAGAATAGGCTGTATATTTTATAATAGAAAAATCTGAAACAGGAAAAATGTTACTTGGAATACTTCTTAAGAAAATTAGTCATCTAGGCGGGAAGGAAGAAAAGAGGCCTATATTAACTTAATCTGTGGTCACAACATTATATACCTCCCCAGCCCTTCACAATTATTGGCCCAAAGCACTTCTAACATGAAACAAGTGATCATACTAATTAGAAATAGGCTAGGCCAGGAACACAATGTAGGAAGAAATCAGATGGAAAAGTAGTTTTAAAACCATTATTTTTCAGTGATTAAGGGGAACAGCCCTACAGAAATTAATCAGGCATACAAACACATTCCTGCTCATGAATCCTGCTACTTCTAAGGGGTTAAGAAACAAACATTTCCATCCTATCAGGTTTCATCCTCCTGTCTTGCAATTAAAAACGGTTTCAAATCCACCAGTGAAAGTCCTTCTCTGGAATGTTTTGCAGTGCCCAAGTATTTTTTTGCACTTCCTGACTTTTAAACACATAGCCAGGCCCCCAATTTGGTTAAATTGGTAAAGCAACATTTAAGCCAATGAAACTATGCCAACTCACATCAGTCCAGAATCTATTGGGATGTTTTCATTATTATTCAGCAACACTGTGAGATTTTGTGTTTTATAATGTCCTCCTGCTGCAAAACAAAAGTTCTTGAAAAAAAATGTACTTTAATACTGTTTAAGTTACCGTTAATTCACTTTCATCCACCAGAATTGCTTAATGTGATCTCAGAGATGCAACCATTACCTAGCATAACATAAACAGTAATATGGCATAAATAAAAACAAAATAAAGAAAATTTATTTTACTGGATTTTAGGCTTATTTCAGAATTACTTCAATTAAGTTCACAATAAACAATATTCCTAAACTTGTGGCAATTCCTGACCAGAGGAATTCCTGACTGCATTCTCTGGCTGATATTTGGTGGACTCTTCAAGATCCATAAAAACTCTGAGCATTGCTGTGCTAGCATTGTTCAAAGATGTATCATGATAAGGTGATGTCTGCACTTCCACTTTATATATCTTCTAATTCCAGAATAGAACAGAATCATAGAATATTCTGAGTTGGAAGGGACCCACGAGGATCATAGAAGTCCAGCTCCTGGCCCTGCACAGCACCATCCCCAGGAGTCACACCTGAGAGCATTGGCTAAACACTCCTTGAATTCTGTCAGGTTTGATGCTGTTACCACTTCCCTGGGGAGCCTGTTCCAGTACCCAATCATCCTCTAGGAGAAAAACCTTTCTCTAATATCCAACCTAAACCTCCCTTGACACAACTTCAGGCCATTCCCTTGACTCTTGTCACTGGTCACCAGAGAGAAGAGATCAATGTCTGCACCTCCACTTCCTCTCATGAGGAAATTCTGGATGGACTGCAACGAGGTCTCCTCTCAGGCTCCTCTTCTCCAGGCTGAACAGAACAAGTCACATCAGCTGCTCTTCGTACAGCTTCCCCTCAAGACCCTTCACCATCTCCATAGCCATCCTTTGGACACTTCTAATAGCTTTATATCTTTCTTATATTGTGGCACCAAGATCCTTTAACACGTGCTGAAGAAATTCTGTAGTTCAAAAGGAAGGAAATGGAGGGCCCTAATGAATTAGCATTCCACCCACACAGGATCTCACATCCTCCCTTCCAAATGACCAAACAGATGCAAGTCTGATTTCTTTATCCACAAAAATCTTATTAATGTAGAAATACTGCCACTTTGAACCCCAGAGAGACGAAATTATCATGCTTCTGTCTACTCTGCATAGTGCTCCAGCTATGTCAGCCCAACCAAAAAGGGGTCTTAGGCAGCCAAGGAAGCTATTTCTAGATCTGAAATTGTATCCAGGTTAGAACAGGTTTAGTAACAGCACATTGCCTGACCTTTGAGGCAGAAGCTCTGGGCTGAGCCTTTGAAAAGGTTCCCAGATGGGAAACATGCCCTCAGTGAAACATAATGTTACATAGTAAATGGTGCTTTCTTGGCTGTGAATATTCGGACACCTATAGCAGGAAACTATTGCAAGTTGAAACTACTTCACTACCCTGGCAATACTGCCAATTAGTTCAGAAAGTAACTTTTGGAGTAAGCAAGAAAAAGGCAAAATTTCTCTTCAAATGGAGCATTTCCTCCTTTTTGAGATCAGTTAGATTCTAAGATACAATAAAATGTTTCTTAGTGTAACTGTTCACATTTACCATGGCATTGTGAACATAACATACGGCATGCTCTGTACTATTTTATATTATTTATGTTTATAGTGGCAATAATTTTCCACTACTCTTTGCTAATTTACCATGATCTTGTGATGCTGAGTGGATGAGCAGTTCAAAAACATAAGTTTCTTTCATATTTTACTGTCCTGAACGTGTGATTTCAAGAAAAGCAATTAGATGATCCATGACCTTATTTTTTGCATTTGCAAAACCTGAGGAATAAACCTTCATGTCATAAACCTTTCGCTCTGAATAGGGCAACATAGGTTGGATTGACCCAAAATTCTCTCAGAGAAGAATCTGTAGGAAACAGTGGCACGCAGATATGTGTAATGAAATTTAAAAATAGCCAGAAATTCCAGAACATTAAACTACACTTAAATTCTGTGTTTGTAAGACTGGGAAATAGATAGAATGTCAGAATGTCACTGTTTGATAAGACAATGTATAAATATGTTTTAGAGGAGAAATAAAAAATAAAAGCCCATGCTGCATTCATAACTAGTACAGCTAGTATAGCACAGATGGGATAAAAACCAGGCCTTGCTTATCCTAAATGAGCAAAACACATGCCGTGATTGCTGGAATATGCACACCAAGGGGTAGTAATGGCATGTGGGAAAGTGGTGGCAGTTAAGGAGAACAACATTTTGCTTCACCTCCTGATGAGCCTATCTATCCCTTCTCTGTCTTTAAACACTCAACGAGAGCTTATTATGGCCACTGAGAGTCTACAAATGTTAGCTGAAGAAGATCTAGGTCTTCAGCTTTTGCAGAGTTGTTTTCATGCAAACTCCCACTGAAATTGAGGGAAGTGAAACTGGTTAGAATCACTGAAGATACATCTCTGTGTATTAAAAAAATCAGAAAGGTAACACGGCTATAAGGAAGATTCTAATGTCATTTTGTCCTGTAAACAAACAATCAGAGCTGCCCTACAACCCTGATATAGCCAAACTCTTCACCTTAGTATATCTCCAGAGAGTAATATGTAAGCTAAATAGGCTTGTCAAAATCTTCATAGGTATTTAGAAGCAGTTATTTGTGTTGGTTTTATCTGGAGTCCTTGCATATTTTATTGAGTGATAGACACAACGAACAGTATTACAATCTAACCCAGAATCTCTCAGATGGGATGAAAAAATGAAGAGATATTTTATTACTGTATTACATTTATGTCCAACTTACCTCAAGTGAAGAGTTTTTAAGTTTCCCAGCTAGAACTTCTTTCTCTTTCTCTAGTTGCTTTAGTTCACACTCAGATTTTCTTTTAAATTCATCTAGCTGTGTCTGGAGCTCCTAAAATTAAAAAAAAAAAGAAAAAAAGAAGAAGAGAAAATAAAAGAAAAGACAAGAGCATGCAATAGCTGGGACAAAACATGCAGCATGAACTTTTCTTCAACGTTAACCTAGATAATACAGCAGTGTACACAACAGTACGTGCTACTGTCATTCAATGTCACTCGTGTTAACTTAAAATGTACGAACAGTTTGGTTTGGTTCTTTCTAATATTAATGTGAGACAATACAGTTCACATTATCCTAATCTTCTACTGAAAGCTTCCCTGAGGTGTAAAAACTGTAGAGCATGAAGAGTCAGACTGTTTTGCCTTGGGTGGTGTTAATGTTCAAAAGTAATTTAGTATGCAAACGTCACTCACAAGATCTGAAAAACCATAAATATACATTGGGCATATAAATAACGAGATGACTAATGGGCAATTAGCGGAAAAGAGAATGAAAGGAAGCAATATCTGATAGCATCCATCAAGAAAATCATGGTGGGGAAGTAAAAATAAAATAAAATAATAAAAAAACCCAGGGTTATAAAATTGCCTTGTTGCTAGAAATAGTTTAAAAAATCAAAGATAGCATCAGTTGCAAGACAGTGACCAAGAGCTTGTAGCAATTGTTTATAGCAAGTGTTAGCAATTACTTATTGGAGAAAGACTGAATGTGTAACTTCTAGAAACTTCCTGAAGTGACATGGATTACAAATTTATTAGAGTGCTTGCTCTTCCTATTTGTGCCAATTTGCTAACTCAAAATCATTCTACAGTGTCTTCAGACACTACAAATGAAGGAAACAGAAAAAAAACCCTATTTAACATCTCCCCCATCCTGTACAGCTCCTTCTCACACACCCCATTCCGTTTAAAACTTAGGCAGCAATTAAAGGATGGAATTAAACAGATACATGAATATTGCAAGGGAGAAATTAGCTTTAGTTTTGCCTGTACAAAAGGGAGTGGATATAACAGCCTTTTTGTTTAAATCAGGTGCAATATTCCCACTTCAACTCTGTCTACTGACTTTCTTCTCTGTACCTTAATTTTTCTATCTGGAAAAATAGATCTAACACTTCCTTAACAGCTGTTACAGGCCTTAGTTGAATAAGAGGATATAAACAGCATCAATAATGAAAAAAAAAAGGAATTTTATTTAATTTTTACTAATTCAATATGTTTCTGATTAAATTAATATGAATCTCTAAGAAAATATTATTATAAGAATAATATTTATTGCCTATAACAATTAAATGTCTACTACTACTATGCTTTTTTTTCTAAAGTATGAAGTGTTTGATACTTAAATTCAATCTGACTCACATGAAGAGCTTCAGCCTGGCATAATTTTAAGAATACATGTACCAGCTAATAATAAGTAGGATACACTATATAAAAGGCAAAGTCATTTTCATAAGGCTTCACTAGTGTAACTATGTACCTTGAAGCACTGCATCTTCACATGCTGGTCAAAAGTGAGCCCCTCCATAAGCAGATAAAATAATTTACTCACCTGGGTTCAATTTTGAGAAATAAGATTGTAAAAATGTATAAACTCCAGCAGTTTAATGGAAATTAATTCTTCTGGCAAGCACTAAACACAATTCCTAGTCTCCAAGATTGGGCAGGTACTATGAAGCTCAACTTTTAGGGACAGTGGCTGCTTGCTTTTTACGACTTCACAGCTTGTTAGCAAGTGTTTGGTTATTTTCAAGTAAATGCTGAACTCAGAAAGTTGTAGCAGTGTTAACTGCAGAAAATGAGTAAAGTTCATTCTTAGCACCAAGAAGGGTCTAAAAACCACTTGACCAGTAGTCTGATTGTCCCATTCCACAAACTGCTGAAATTAATTCTTCTTTTTCTGTCCAGAAGATCTTTGATAAACACACAAGTCCATTAGGAGGCAGAAACTAATTTCGCCTTAGCTCAAATTTGGCAAATCACTTGGACATGCGTTGGCTTGTGAGCTCCACTAATCATTACAGCACGTGCTTAAAACTAAACACGTGTTTCAAGGTTATCCTCCATTTGAATAGAATTCAGCTCACGTTTAGGTTTCTGCTGCACAGAAACATTAAAGTCTGAAAATTTCCTAAAGCCAAAGGATTCAGTCACAGACAGCAGCTCTGAGGAAAGTGAAATTCTTTGAAGAATCTCTTAAGCCAATTGCTGCTAATACATATCAACAACAAAAATAACAGCTTAACCACTTAAAACATGCTGAAAAAAAGGTATTGCTCAGGTAAGTTGTCTGGATCTACAAGAAGATGAGGATTGTTTCTAATTAAAGTTAAATAAGGACATATATATATATATACATATATACATATATATATGTATGTATGCATGTATTTGTAAATAGTTGTAATTTCATTGGTAACACTTGCAGTCTGAATTAATTTACCAACACTTTGCAGAATTAGATCCTCTGCCTAAACAATGCAAAATTTTGATTAAATCAATTTATCTGAGTATTTCACAGCAGTGATCCATGAAAATTAAGTCAGAAATTGGAATAACACCCACAATACATTCTTCTTCAGGAAGGATCTTATATAAATCACTCCAACTGCCACATGCAAAGCACGCAAGGAGAAGTATTGCTAAGAAGGCCATTTATCACATCAAGGATAAATTCACCTTCCCGTCTTTGGAGCTCTTCACAGAAATACATCAGTCTGACCTTTCTCTTTTTTTTTCTTTTTCTGATTTTTTTCTGTAGCAAGAAAATCCTGGCATTTTATGTTAATTCAAAGTGCTTACAGTAAGCATAATTCAAATGATGTTGCTGTGACCAATAAGATTAAAACCAGATGAATTAAAGCATCTATAAATAGAAGAGAATTCCTACCTTCTGAATTTTTTTTTCAGATTCTATGAAGTTTTAGACTGGCCTGATTTCCTTTGTATCCTTTATTACATGAGCTACTATCCCTTTTAACAGCTATTCCTTCAGACAAATCTTTTCCTTATGGGACTCATGCTTGATTTTACAAAGAAAGTTCTCTCTTTCATTCATACCCTCCTTGTAAACCGCTACAGTTTCCATGGTCTATAAACACACCTGATACATTGTACAAGAAGACCCCCCAAAGTAGAAATTTCAGGTCACAGTAGTCTATTTTGTAGTGAATATGCTATTCAGGTGGTAATACTCTGTTGAAAAATATTGGCTTTATTTTAAAAATGTAGAACTTTACTGATTAAGGATGGTAAGCCTCTTCTGCAGTCTAGGAATGATTTGGGTTTTATTGCTGTTCTGGTTTGAGTGTGTAACTCACTGCCAACCACACAGGCCCCCTCAAGGACAGCCTTAGTCCTGTGAAAGAGTACAGTAGACGATTTGCTGACTCTGATGCCAAATCTAATTTTCCTGAATGGTAGCATAATAATAGGTTAAGATAACTAAAAGGTATAGAAAAGATTCAGGGCTGAACAGTTGCTTAAGGGGAGATACTGTCCAGAGGGTACTCTCAGGATACACACATTCTCATTTTACTGAGTTTATTCCTGGTATCATTTCTGCTCAGCTTTTCAGAACAACTCTTTTCTATATTTAAAAATAAATAAATCAGTATTCCGACTTGACCTCAACCGAGAAAGTCTGCCTTAGACATCAGTCTCCTTAAAGTTTTGGTTACAGAGCCGTTGAACACTATACCCTGCTCTAGCCCAAGGATGTCTGGAGCTCCTCTGCTGCAACTCATGTACTTCAGGTTATGCACACAAATCAACATTCCACTGAATGAGCTCAGATCTGAGAATCTTACAGGATTGACTTCTGTATAATAAAGCCATTAATCATACTACATCGATTTCAGTACTTTTGGTATGCCATGTCTTCGAATATTTGAGAGAAAATCACCTGTTAAAGCTCTTGCACATCTTCAGAGTTGCTCTTTTTCTGCCTTTCTTTGGTACAAGTCATTTGCTGCAGCTACATTATCTGATGTTTCAGTTCATCTACTTTATTAACAGCTTTGCTTTGGGAATTCAACATAGTTTCCCTATCTTCTGTGGTACCAAAATTTACATTTCAAGTAGCATAAATAACTTGCAGAATTTCCAATATCAGTGACTACTAACATGGGAAATACTTTAGAGTGACATTAATGAGCATCTTACCTGCCTTATGCAGGATTTCCTTTTCTTGATGTGAATATCTCTCTTTGATTACACTTAGATCTTCTTCCTCTTTTTTCACAATACATTTTGATCCCAAAATTTCTTGCTGTGTTCACTTAAGCTACATTTCCAAATCCTAAAATATGCATGGCATTACTTTCATGTTTATTATATATGTAATTTTCTTGTAGTAAGAAATAAATGGTCATTTTCTCTCTTGGTGTTCCATGATATAAATCACCTAGAGAGCTGGTTTAAATGCATTTTTGCACTTCCATACCCTTAAATGGTCTCTGCTGCCAGAATATTTGTGATGTGGAGCCCTTTCCTCACATGTAGTTAGCATCATTGTAAAATGAATACCCATCAATAGTTACCATCTAAAAGATGTCTGAGATTATCCTAAACTTGAAATAGGTTATGCTTCTATTAATTTCATGACAACTTATGCCAAAAGTTAATGAATATTAATTAGGGTTTTTTCAGTTGCTGAAATACAACAGTTTGTACATCCATTATACAGATGCCTAAACTCATAAAAAATTGGGTCCTACAGACTTTGCTGGGAGTTGTCTTTTGATAACTAAAGGAAAAAATGTGAACTATATTTAATGTTTTATTTCTGGAGGTTCTAGTTTCAGTTTCAGATGTCTAGCATAATACTGAAATACTCAGATAAAATTGCCATTTTTTCCTATATGAATGTAAAGTAAAACTTCAGGGTTAAAACTAACTTGTATTTAACACTCTCTGTAGCTCAAAACTTCAAGGCGAGCTTGTTACTTTTACCTCTGGCATATATGCCAGAATTCTTCCAAAAGTAGACTGAACAGATCAGACTTAATGACTTGGCAACCTTTGTATTCTCCCTTCTACAGTAATAATAATAAATGTGTATTAATGTAATGCCTTTCATCTAACGGTCTCAAACCTCTTGGCATACACTAAGGACAAAACAGGAAAATTCATCTTATTGAAACAACAGTCCTTTCACCTTTCAACCCTTATAATAGCTTTTCCTGCTAGTATTTACTAAAGCTCAAAGGTACTTCTGTTAAAAAGATCTTTCTATTTCCCTGTCTGCCATTGTCCATAGAACTCTGAAAAAAATGTATTTAATGGTGGCATATGATACTAGTCAGTTTAGAAAGGAGAAACTTTTATTTGTTTTGTTCAAACTGTAAAGAAACAGAAAACAACATCATGTCTAATTCTTTCCCTCCTTCCAGATTCACCCTAGTCTGAGGGTATCTCTTCCAAGATTCAAGGCAATATGCTTTGGTGGTATGTAAATCAGCCTCATTCCACAGACTTAGAGGATTTGAAATGTACAGGTTGAGTATATGTCCTTCAGAAATTATTTCAGTTTCATCCAGCTGATACCGAATTTAGAGAATTATTTGCTAATGACACCACCCTCTTATTTCCACTTCCTATCATATTTTACATTATTTATTCCTAAATTGCTGCATTTCTTATAGAATAAATCACAAGAGTACACCATGTGCATAAATTTTCATGTTTTATTCTTCATTTTCCCTAAATGTTACCAAAAGTACTCACAAAAAAAAAAAAAAATCTTCCTTTTTCTCTTCCCCTCTAATGCTTCCAACTTCTACAGAGCCAGGATATTTTTAGTATTGAAACTGATATTACAGATTGACTTAATTTTAAAAGAGGGCTTATGGCATCTCTGCCATTCATTGTATCCTCTCCACTTTTCTGTAAAAGACAGAGGTGGTTCTGCTACAGATCTACATATTGAGACAATGAAATCTGAATAATATTGGGGAAGGTGTACTCAATTCATCCTCTGGTCCTGTAAAACAAAGAGGCAGTGACTGTATTGAAGGCTGAACTCCCTCTAAGAACATCCTCAAAGAAGTAGCTCAGAACTCTGCATTATCAGCAAAACGATAGTGGCAAGCAAGATGTGAGGGCAGATGGTGAAAACAGTTAAGAGCTGTCTTGGAAGAACACAGCTGACTGGGCTGACCCTCCTCTCTGCAGAATTCTGGAGCTCTCTTCCTCTAAAGGAAGTAAATCTTTCCCATTAGGAAACAATTTTTGTTATTCTGTAATAATCAAAGTCTAGACCTTCAAGGTATTTTCTTATCTAATACGCAAGATTGCTGTCATAGGGTGGGGGCACGTCTGGTAGGTGAGTTTATGTGATGTAAAGGACCAAAAGTATCAGAAAGAAGTTGAACTGTTGAGCACAGAACATGGCCGGGTGCTTCAGTTTCAGCACTGTTCATCAGCATCTCTCCTGCACTCTGACCTAATGTACCAAAAGCAGCTGTTTGGCACACTGCCCATGACATGCCAACCTCTGAAACTGCATCTGACACACGATGCAACCAGGAAGGGTCTGCAGAGCTGTGCTGCAAATGTATGAGATACACAGCAGTGAGGGTGGGCAGGCAAAGTGCAAGGTGAGAACTAATGGTGAAAGCTCATGGATCAGCACATAAAACTTCACAAGTGTAAAGGACACTTCATTAAATGGCACTTGGTACAAGGCACTGTTGCAAGAGTCATATAAAGCACTTGATTCCTAAACTGTCAGCTCAGGTCTCTTATCTAAGCCTGTTCATATCCATGCACTGAGCTATTGGCAACCACAAGGAAAAAGGAGAATGTACTCTGTAAACACTCACCGGTAGCAGTAGTCCTGCTTGCTGTTCTCGTCACATTTTTGGGCAGAAAAGGTAAAATTCTGTTCAGCTAACAGATAAATATTACCTCACTCCTCCCTCAAGGAATACAAAATCTAGTGTTCAAAGTGTTCTCCTAATGAGTTACTAATCATCTTAACTCTTTCTTTAAAGCTGTCAGCATTATATCACTCCTATTTCCATTCTAAGCCTTTAAAACTGCTTTACTGCTTAAAAAGCATTTGAATCAACATGATATTTAAAAGACCCTCCTCTCCCAAATTTTAAAGAACTGATAATTTTCACTTTCTCAGGCAGAGATAGGAATTACAGTCTTATAATCTACCTGTATTTGCTCCTTCAGCTTCTGGGAATGCCTCTTCCTCTCATTTATCTTCTGGCTTTTCTCCTCTAGGTCTGCTTCCAGCTTCTTTACCTGCTGCAGGAAAAAGCCTTCCTCAGCCTCTGAGCTTTTCTTTTGCTCTGTTTCTCTTTGCTGACAGTTTGTTTCTATCACAGATTGCTGCATAGCTTTTTTCAAAGTCTCTTTTTCTGTCTCATAAGAGGCTTGCAGTTTACTTGTTTTCTGAGTGTACTCTTCAGTTGCTTTCTGGTTCTCGCTCTTCAGGTTTTCCATCTCATTTATTACAGTGTGTCTTTCTGCACTACATTTTTCATCTAAATTTACTTTTTTATCTAGATTTTCTCCTCTAAATGATTTGCATTCATTTAGCAGTCCCTCAAACTCCTGATTTAAATGCAGAAGTTTGTTTTCAAAGCCGGCATTGGTATCTACTGTGTCTGTAGGAAGGCCTGTCTGTGCTTGTTTCACTTCTGTTCTTGACTCCTTCTCTCCTGCTTGCTTTTTACACAATATTAGCTCTGCCAAGGCTTCTTCCTTCAATCTCTTGTGTTGTGCTACTGCAATTTCAAGGGCCTGAATATGCTTTCTCAGTAACTGTTCTTCTTCAACTTTGCTTTTACACTGGAGAACTGTTTCTCTTGTCTCAACAAGAATATTCCGAATTTCTTCTTCATGAGCCTCTCTCAGAGCCTGTATACTGTCCTCATGTTCATCATTCTTAGTGTTCAAGGCATATATCACCTATTGAACAAGAAAAATGGAAAAGTAAAGTAACTTGTGAACAGTAGCCATTAATCCAGTTACTGTATTTATCAAGGTGTTAAACACTAAAAGAGACTTACTGCTATAGATTAATATTTTTTTGGTGGTGGTGGTGGCTCTTGGTGTTGTTTTGAGGTTTTTTTCCACTAGGAGAAGAAGGGACAATCCTAAACTGCAAAACCTTATTAAAAAGGAAGACAATACTGTGACAAACAATGTTGGTTTTTTTCGATTTTTTGTCAGAAATTTCTTTTTATTCTAGGTAAGTTGTCACTTCATGTCACTAGTTTGATCTCTAATACCAAGAAGGAAGTTGGGTCCTTTCTCTAGCTAACTGACTCCTTATTTGAAGTCCAGTTCATCTGACCTTCATTGCAGCAGGACTATGAAAGGCCTCATTGCCTTTAGCAGGACAAAGTGCTGGGGACCAGTAGTGGCAAATCTGAACAGTGAAACCTGAGGTCCTGACATCCAGTTGATGTGGACCAAAACCACTTCTTTATGTATATGAAAGTATGAAAAGTGGATTAAATTCTGCACTCCTGGCTCCAGTCAAAACACCGTGGCAGATGCACTCCTGGAAGTCACATTCCTGACAAGTCAGTTTGGTCAGCATTTCAGAGTATGTATCATTTGACTGCAAGCATCTTTTTACTTGATTCTAAGAAGTGTTCAGGCAATGTGCTTCAGGGTTTTTTCCCCATCAATTCAGTAGCAGCCATAAATCTCAAAACAGCTTTTAGCAGATTCAAGCAATTCTCTGATGACAATAAGTGATTTTTCTGAAAAACTTATATAAACCCTTTATTGCTTTATTTTCTTTTACAAAATGCAGAATAATAATTCTCATGAGTGTAAGACTTAT
The DNA here is from genome assembly GCA_013390045.1 of Picathartes gymnocephalus. Taxonomy (NCBI): domain Eukaryota; kingdom Metazoa; phylum Chordata; class Aves; order Passeriformes; family Picathartidae; genus Picathartes; species Picathartes gymnocephalus. The sequence goes on along the minus strand of WEKY01029188.1, from coordinate 17,988 downwards.
TACCCTAAGCAGGCTTCATCTGTTACCATAACATACACCAAATATCTCTCACAAGGCTCTTGTACAAGCACCCTACTATTGGTTCAAGAAGAAAATGCTATTAGAAGCCCACAGAAGCCTGAAATGAAGAGTTAATGCCCATGTTAAATTTACAGGACAGCTACATAAAATTGCATAACAGAAAAACTGCCTTGAAAAGAGACATGCTTGTCTTTTCAGACCTCTTCTAGGACATATAGTCTAGGACATATGTCTACTGGACATAGTTATCTAACTCAAGGACAACAACACATTATGTATGAAGGTTTTCGACTTGCTTGGTTGGTTAGGGTTTTTTAGTGATAAATTACTACTCTAAAACTAGGTTTGGAATTTGTACACAAGTTTTGACAGATATTTTCAGTCTGGCCTGAGCCCACAGAAGTTAATCAAAAGATTCTAAGACAATGTTTGAGAAAGTCATAGCCTTAAGTAAGTAGATAAATAAATACAGAAACAAGGTCAGAATTAATTATTTAATTATGCTAGAGTTGTGGCACTGTAATCTTCAAGCCTTTATCAGGGCAAGTCTCGAGAGTCCAATAAGTGTCTTGACCAGAATAAGTATCACAAACCTGCAATGTGTTATGTAAGTCCAGAAGATGTCTTCCGAATTACTGAATTTGCTTATCTATGTGCTTTTGTGCTATCTGTATATGAATAACATATTGAATTTCAGTCAACCATAAATGAAAGCAAACACACAAATACATCTTGTGTATAGTCAACTTCCTCCCTAGCAGTAATGAATTAGGTAGAAGCCTTAAAAAGTCACAAATGCAAAACATGGTCTGAATATATTTCTCGATAAACATTTGACAAAATAGAATAACAGCATCATATTTTAGAAGAATATCAGACAAGAAGTTATTGTCTACATTTAGATAGGTATATTTTGGGGCCTTAGATTACAAGCCATTAATTCTTCTCTGTTATTTTTAACCATTTTCCTTTGAAATGGAAATAGTTACAGTATACTGAGCAGATTTCTTCATCTCACTAACTAAAATAATTCCATGAACAGTTCTTGTCTATTCATGAGACAGACATAAAACCTCCTAGAAGATTAATCTTACCCACATTTTCCACACTGAATGAACAGTAATTAGGGGGGGCAACTCTTCAGTTAACTAGGTCAGATGCTGATGATCGTATTTCTGTACTTCATTCCATCAGTACACCAGAAATGAACATTCAGCATTTGTTACTCAGACTTTCACTCAATGTAAATTTATCTAGTAAATCACCATGGCCTGTCTCATGCTATGTTGTGTTCAGGATTCCTCTAGAATCTGACTTAATCATACGGGTTTCCCAAATTCCACTAAGCATTAGACTACCACCATTAGACAATGAACCTTAGATGAGTTATCTAAAGCATTGGAAGTAACTGGTATCCCTGCCCCTATTAATCCTACACTTCTGTTCAATACTGGCTAGAACCACAATGAAGCATTTTGATTTTCATGCCCCTAAATTTAATCTTCAAGCTTGAGTGCTGAAACTGACTCCTCTGTATCATAACCTTCTTAAAAGATTTAATTTTGAGATGGCTGCTGGTCTGTACTTTATGAAATTTAAGCCCTTCACATGTGCCTTTCACTCCCTACTGAATATAGCTCCTATATTCCTATTCCAGATACCTCATTTTGAAGACTGGAGTTATACGAGATGAATCTAGTGATTTATGTGCTGAAAGGAAAAATACTGAAAAATTATTTCAGACCTGTACATTGTGAGTGTACACTAATGCGGTATAAACCCCTTAGTAGCTGTGTAGATAAACAGCTTTTAAAAACCAGCTCTAAAACTGATCATTTGACAGTACAGACAGAATAGCTTTCAAATGAAAAGAGCACATCACTGCTCTAGGGAGTCACTACCATAATACCAATGGCTTCTGCCTCCTTACAGTTCTCCAAAACCAAATGGATTGGGAAACACTGTACTGAATTTATAGCACCTGAGTGTTGTATGGGAGGTTGGTAAAAACATTGTTACACACATACACTTGAATATTAACAGTGCAGTGAAGGTGAATACATCTTATTTGTCCTATTTTATGCTCCAAATGCTGTAGATCTAAATAGCATTTCCTTTCTCATTTTCCTTATGGTGATATATAACAAACAAACAAAACAAAACAAAAAAAAATTCAACTGTACCTTAATAGTGAAGGCAGAGTTAAAGCATTCAAACCAAAAATTACTCTCTTCCTACAGTAGTGTTAAATACTATTCTTAGAGGAACCTGGCTATCATAATGAAAAAAAAATGGTTCTAGCAGGTTGCTTTTCTAGCTGAATAAGTAAGACAATTTGGTATGGAAGGTGAGGAGTGAGGATGCTAAGATGAATCAAAGAAAAGCAAAAGATCTGTTCTTCCTTCAGGCCCAAGCTAGTAGACACAAAACCTTCCTGACCAAA
>WEKY01029188.1:0-15498 GCA_013390045.1 Picathartes gymnocephalus | reverse complement strand
AAAAAAAAAAAGAAACCAAAGAATGAGTAAAGGCCCTGGGTGGAGATGCCAAACAGGGTACTCCCAGCAACACTCTACACAAAACAGCAAAGGAGACAGACTTCTATTACTAAGGAAGAAGTTTGCTTACTGATGGGGCTCATTGATGCCAGGTGACTCTATGCATCATCTCCTTTTCACTAATAACAACATCTTGTCTTCACTTGTTTCTTTAAACTCATATTGTCTACTTGCCAACCAGCCCAGAGCAGAGTGAGGTACTGATAAACATGCCAGTCTTAAATGGTCTCTTTAAAGCAAAGGACAGAGAAATTATCAAAAATAACTTCAGTTATTTAAACAAATGGCTCCCCTATCCCTTAGCCTCCTTTGTCACCAACTCGACAGTCTATCTAGAAAATAAACCCCCCTCCCACAATTTATTAATTATTACTCTGACCAGTCTCCCACATTCTAACGCTGAAAAATAATGTCTTTTAATTAAGGTACAGGCTATGATTACCTACAGTGCTGATCCAATTTTACACCTATGCTGATTTCATACATAGGTGATAAATGATAAATGACACTGCTCTAAGGTATGACCTGGTGTGGATGCCCTGGAAGGATGCCTCCTAGGTTCTGGCTTCTTCCATGGAATACCAAGGACCCAGATGTCAATCTACCCCAGTTTCACTTTCCCCTGTTTACCCTATACGGCCAAGTTCTGAACCCTGTCACCCTAACCTGTTCTGAACCTGTCAGGTTTGTGGCCTGTTGGCAGGCTCAGCCCCTGTTTGTTCCCCAGCCACTCCTTCCCTGCGCTCCCATGGGCCTTCATGCCCTGGCCCCTCCTGTGTGCCACCCCCGGGCTCTCTCCACCCATTGCCTTCCTGGTAAAACCCTGGAACTCTCCACCCTCTGGGTTCTTCCTCTTTGTTCCTTCCAGTGTGTGGGTAATAAACCCAGCTGGGAATTCACAGGATGAACCCCTCCTGGCCTCCGCAGCCGTATTTCCACCGGCTGTGCGTGCGGGAGTGGCGGGCTCCTCCGCCCCGACCGTGGTGCCTCCCCGGCCCCTGGGAGAGGCTTACAGAAAGTTGCGGTGCCGAGCAGCCCGAGCCGCGCCGCAACAACCTGGGACCTAATGAACTAAGTCTCATCTCTCTCCTTGCATTCTCTGTGGTACCCTGAATGCAGGGGAATAATTTCATGCATCCAAATATTTGCAGCAACTACTGATAACACAAACACATATGTAGTGTTTTGTAGTATAAGAGAAGCTTTAAAAAAATTGTCACTCCAAATTTCCCAAAGTGTTTCAGAAGAGATGCATAGCTTGTATACTGCACCAGAATGAATGCTAATTACTATAATAAAAAAGGATTTTGCTCCAGAAGGTTCTCTTATTTCAAGGTGAATCTATATGCTTTCATCCATGATAATAAAGCCCTTCAGAGCCTGGAAGAGTGAGGTGGTGCAGCACAGAAGGAGCCAATGGCTCTGTATGAAATACACCTGTGTTTAGATGATCTGTCGTCTCCCGGGCAGAAGCTCATGGTGCAATGTCTCACCCTCCTGAATGTCCCTCAGGATTGCCTTATCTAGAGATTCACAGTAGAAGAGAGCAAGCTGATCTTAGGTTCTTCAAATTTGAATATATCACCCCTTTTCCTACAAGTACCATGTATTACAGTCAGTCCCAAAAATACAATGAAATACTAAAATGTATGAAGAAAGCATAAACATAAAACGTCTACAGGTTTCTAATATATTTGGTACATTTTTTGACTCTTTCTGCTACTCCCTTTGTTACCCCCCCTTTAGTTTAAATTTAATACAAGAAAATAACACAGGTATATTTATTTGGTCCCGTTTTTTACCTTTTTACTTTTCTTCTTGGTGTAGTGTAATACTGAACACAGAAAATGGTAGTTTAGTGGTTTATGTATTGCACCCAGTCTCTCAAGTGTGAACTAACATAAAGTGAGCTCTGACCTAAATTTTACTAAAGAGACATCCAGCTGTCCTTCTTTTGTATTTTACAGTTCCTAATAAGCTAAACTGAATAATTGCCAGGCAATTTAAGAATTAGGAAGGTAAAACTATATTGCAAGAATATTTCCACAAGCAGGTGCTAAAAAGGCACCAATAATTTCAGCAAAGCAAAAATATGCTGTAGAATCACAAAAGTTAATTGGGAGTCCAATAAGTGTCTTGACTGCAGTAAGTGTCACAAGTCTAATCTGTGTTGTATAAACCCCAAAAATGTCTCCAGAATTACTGAATTTGTTTGTTTGTGGCTAACCACTTTTTGTGCTATCTGTAGATGAACAACATATTGGGCACCAATACTACATCACAACAATTTCAGCAAAGCAAAAATATATTGTAGAATCACAGGAGTTAATTCTAGAAAGAGACAGAGAATCACAGGCAGTTTATTACTGAAATCTCTTCTGGAACTGTTCAATAAAATCTACTCATCTTCAATCCCTTCTCTTTACACTGGTCACAAATCCATCTGATATGACTGGTTGTAAGCAGTGCCTCCCCAGCAGGGCAAGAGATAGGTCTTCCTAGATAGTTAAGGAAACAGACTTCTCCAGATCTGACATGGAAATTCTGAGAGAAACTAGTTGTTTTGAAACACAGCTACCACAGAAGGAGGTCTGAGGAGGCCACTAGCAACTACTGCAAGGAAATGACTAGAGAAACCCCACACTTCTTATTCTCAGGAAGATGTTTCCTGCATACAAGGTGGGATTCATCTCACCCAACATCGTCCATTGCATCACCACACATCTAATCCAGGTTACTCAAAGCCTCCAAATGACAATATTTCCCTTCCCAATACAGGTTCCTAAATCAGGTGACAGAAGTAAAATTAATTGCTTCATGGGTTTATATCTTTTATGCATACCTCACTTCAAGCTTTTCCCTTCTTCTATAAAGCTGAAAGAGTCTCATGCGAAGGGAAAAAGGTTTCCATTCTCAGAGGCTGAAACTGATAAATTGTCAGTTCTCTGGGATTTCTCTCCATCTTGCACTTATGTTTCACTTCATAATGACATCCATTTCTATATACCCACTCCATGCTGTTTTACCAACAATTTACAAACCAAAACAGATATTGGGTGCTTATTAACTGAATGCAGTTTATTTTATCTTCCATCTATATTCCTTATTTCTTTCCATTTTGTTTAGATATTTATGACTCCCTTTGAATTAGTATAATCTATTAATTTTAATATGTTGTTTATTTTTACTTCCAGGTCATTACTTACTATGCGAAACAATGCAAGATCTTGTCGCGGCGCGGCTCGAGCCACCTACACGCGACCCTCCTGCAAGCTCTCCGAGTCCCGGAGGCGCTCCGGCCGGCGGGCGAGCGGGCTCGGACTCGGGACGCACGCTGCAGGATGGTGAGCAAATGACAAGGCGGAGGCCGGAGAGGTTCTTGTGTGGAGATCCCAGGTGAGGTTTCTTTAGCTTGCACTCTGAGGGGCTTCCGTTGACAAGAGCAGAGATCTGACGGCTGCACAGGGTTTTAACGCAGGGATTGAAGGGGAGGGGATTAGGGACTTGAGCTAACAGGTGCAAAGGGTAGGCGGGAAGGAGGGTGTAGCCCGGGAACATGAACAGGGGTACAAACCAACAGGGGTACAGGGGGAAGGAACGGCCCACGGGCCAAAACAGCAATGGGGTAACAGAACTCCAAACAGAACCATGTAGGGAGAAACAGGGGCGAGTTGAGAATGGCTGTTACTCTCGCTCAGGCATGAATAAATCAATGGGCAGTAATATTCTCTAGATGTCGCCTGTCCAGGGCTCTACCGTCGGGCCAGGCACACTAGCCTCCTCAAGATCTAGCCCAGATCTTTGTAGCATCTGCCTCCCTACATTATGGTGTTGTAAATCTCTTGCACAGTTCCTGGCTCATGTTGTATCTTATATGTCAAAACACTTTTCTACATAAATTTGAAATAATTTTTCAAGACTTAAATGGAAAACACACTTTTTTTTTGCAGATTCTGTGTGTGATTAAGAGCTAGAATAAACAAAATCAGTCAGCATGACATTTACATGAAATCTATTTCTATTTCTTTTTTATCCCTGAGGTGATTCAAATTCATCTTAAGCATATTTATCAGGTTAAGCTGTATTCAAATGTTGTCAGAGGATCACATTTTTCAGTAAAAGCTAAATTAGGTAAAATATCTGTCTATTAAAAACCACATAACTAGATGAAAACACTTGAAAAGATTATGTTTAGACACTGAAAAATCAATGTGAATTAACACACACACATATGTAGGCAAGCAGAAAGGCCAATTTGTTTGATTTCAGAGTTTTTCCTCTTCACCTTTTGCAATCTCTGTCTTGGTGAAATGTTTAGCTCTTTAAGTTCTCGAATATCCCTGTAAATCTTAGGCCATTACAGACTTGTATGAGTTCAACTTTATCTTAGGAAGCTCTGTCAGATGTATAATGTGCAAGAAGTAGAGGATCTGTCTGAAAAATTTATGTCCTCTGTCCAGTGTTGTCACTGTAGAACTGGTGAATTTTTAGTACACAAGTGAAGTCACCAATTCTGTGTCAATAGAAGGGGGGAAAAAAAAAAGGACCTTATTTGTATGAAATTCACTGATCATTTAGCTCTGGTTTTTGTTACATATCAAGCCCTTCTAGAATATAAACCTATCTAAAACCCATAGAAGTTTTCTCTATTATGCTTCAAAAATATGAGCTAATGCATTTCATCAACCAGATTTCAATACAGTGGTGATAGAATTTATTTGCCAAAATAACACTCTGTTTTGTGAAATGTTTTATTACATCCCAGACTTCTAAAGAACTTTAAAGTGTTTAAATTGCAGACATGTCAGTGCTTTGAAAATTTTTGTTTGGTTGTTTTTTTAAAGGATTCTAGGTATTTACCTGAAATTTTATGCTTCCAAAATACCTTCTGATTTGCTGGTTAAAATAAAGCAACATTGTCCAATTTTACCATAAATACAGTACCCAAAGAGACTTGTCAAATAAGCTGTCACTTGATGCCCATCTTTCCAAGTATTTACTTTAAATATAGTAGAGTTTGGAAGTCTTGCAAATATAAGTTGTGAAACTGTTGATTTAATTACAGCTCAAGGTGAAAGAGATTTTCCCCAAACAAACACACAGTTTTGTCAAGACAAATATTATAATTTATTTAAAACAAAATATTTATTGCAAGTTTTACCCTTTATGTAGATTTGTGATAAACATAGATAAAATGACTCCGGTTTCTTCCTAATCCAAACTTAAGCATTATACAGATTGGATCACTGGATCAAATTCTTACTCTCCTGTAGTTTGCATTCTCAGAGAGGATTTTTTAAAATTTAAAAGATTTCTTTATACATTCTGGATACTTTGCTAACTAAGAAAAGAAACCATCAGAACCCTCAGTTATCTATGAATTTATAATACCAGTTTCTTCTACTACAGGCACCAAAATTTAAGTTCTTTCTGCCATAAGAAAATTCAACTAAAAGATCACAGGGACTCAAGAAGTGACTGTAAAATCTATTGAATAAAAATCCAGTTAGGGCAAGGAAGTGTTAAGATACTCTGCCAATCTCTGGAAAATCTCACAGATCAATGAATGCAGTGAATATACTTCAGACAAGAGCACCAGATCTATGTCATATTTCTATAACTCTCTGGGCACCATGAGAATCAGGCTACTGTCCCAGACAGACCTCATCATAGTGTTTTTTAAAATATATTTTTCTTTCAGTTTCTCTCCTTGCTTTCAAAGCAGCATCACTGGACCCCAAGTCAACATCATGTTATGAAGCTAAAGGGCTACATAATAATACATATCACAATACTACACTATTATTTATGTACCCAGGACATTTTTACACAAACATTTTTAACAGTAAAAGGAGCTAGACTGCGTACAGCCAATACTCACATTCTCATTTCAGAAAGAGGTTCTTATTAAGCAAATGTTGGAACCCCTTCTGAGATTATATCAATGATCACAAACCCAAGAAAGTTTAACCACCATTTACCACCAGAAAAAGCAGTCTGCAAAGAGTGTAATGGCAATGCACGGAGTTGCATTGCAAAGTCCTATACTCTACAGACAATTAGTTATTTTTATGAAATACTAAGGCATATCAGCATCTTGTAAAAACATTTCAACATAGTAAAACATGTAAAAGTACTAGCTACAGTTCCTAACAGCCTTCTTATCAAATTCTACTAATTCTCTCTTGTTGAATGAAAAAAAGTAAAATAATCATCTGCAGTCTTATATTTACATTTAAAGGTAGCTCTTCTATAACCATCTAAGAGGGTTATATAGTTACAACCAGTCATTGCATAGTCACAGCCTGATGCTGTAACTTCCAAAGGTAATTAAAACAGAAGACTTCTCTGGTAGCAACCTGTTTTAAGTTAAAATTGTTTATTTTAAGTGCCTAAAAACCAACTCAGACAAAGTTTTGAAAGACAACCACATTGTAAACATATAATCTTCCTTCAGAAGAATTTCACCCAGGTCATTAACTTAAGAAAAAAAGAAAAAAATCCCTATTTGAAAGCAGACAGACAGTTGTAGCTTCTTTATGAAATAAAGGCAATATTTCCTCAATAACAGAGTTATGTGTGTTCTGCTGTCTCCAAGCTTTGGAAGACAAATGAATACACATTAAGTAAAAATGCCAAGTTTGAACTAGCACAGCAAAGTTTGAGTTATTTTGCCCCACTGGGGGGTTGGATAAATTAACTTAGACTTGGTAAGGCACTAACTACATTCACAGACTTCCTGCCAGCTTAAAGCACAAGCCACTCCAAAACTCACATGCCTGTCTGCTCCTACTTAAAAGCACAGGTTAAGTAGTTTTCAGAACCAGGTTAAAGACAGTCTGGTTGTGTACAGGCAGGAAAAACAGTGAGACACTTAACACATTTAAGATGTGACTCTAGAGTTGGCAACAGAGGGAGTTCTACCTCAGTGTTACAGTTGTTTTAATAAAACATAGACTCCTAATGAGGACGTGACTGCTGGGGTGGGGAGGGGAAGAACAGGATACTTGATGGAATAAAAGTATTTTATATACAATATTCAATGCTGGAGTATCCAAAAGCCTAAAATACACAGCTCAAAATATTTACATGAGAATGTCTTCACCTGACTTTGCACTGACTTCTACTTTGGGCGTAATTTTCACAATTGTAAAACATTGGCATGTACATACTGGCTAAAGGAAATATTAGGAGAGAGGTATTATTATAGTGTCACTGAAAAAGGTACTTTTAAATATTACCATTAAAAAAAGGACAGAACATGAAAAAGCTATCAGCTTGCAATTTTCTTTTGTGCAATCAATGGATCATTTGATATTTTATTACCTATTGCCTGTAATTTGCATATTAATAATATGCAAAACACATTGTACATAAACATTAACTAGAATTCCTTAATAAAGAGACTTGAATTTATTATGTACTCTCCATTATAAAGCAGTCTTGAGTTGTCAGTTACTAAGACCATCAGATTTTCTGCAAACTTGGTATAATTAGTACCAAAGTTGTATGGTAAGGAAGTAATTTCATACATAGATGTCATTCTTATACCCTGAATTAATTTAAATGATAATTTCTAGCCATCCACATAAGATACTAGGTTCTTTCCTAATAGAAATACGGCTTTCATACTGCTTTGACTTAGCTGATCAACACAATTTCATGTTGCACATTGCAGATGCATTTAATAATCCAGGAGTTCTCTTTTAGGGAAAAACATAGTGATGACAAGGTAAGAAATCTTAGCCTGCACATTCTTGTCAGCTCATAGGCAAAAATAATGCTAGCTTTGAAATCCTGATAGCAAATTGTACACAAAAATCATGCAAACAAATACATCATAAAGTACATGGGGATATTGATAAATGATTTTGTTGGTTTTGTTAGCACATAATTTAAGCAATTTTATAAATAAATCCTCTTTATTTGCCTACATGGAAATAATTTTTTTATATTCCTTGCCGAAAGGAAAAATACTGTTGCTCCAAAAACATGATCCTAGTTTTTATTCTATTCTATTTTGCTTCATTTTTGTAGAATATTGAATACTTCTCTAGAGAGCTGAGATCAAAAAGTCTCAAGCACAAAGGAGAGTTCTGGTAGCATAATAACTAACTGCACAACAGCTGAACCACTGTAAGCATTGGTTACTGAGTACTGTTAACACATCACAGAGAACAAGGCCAATTAAAAACTATGTAAAAAAGACATCATATTTCAACAGGAACATGAGTAGACCACAGAAGTGCTCTGTTAGTTACCCAGCTGTTAGGTGCTTCCAGAATAAGCCATTATAATTTGATCATATTTCATTTCTAAAACCAAGAAATGGCTGATAGCTTTACAGCAAATAAAGCAGGAAAGGTTAAAATGTCTAATATATAGCCCTGCTACAAGACACTGGAGTAGTGTAAACAGTCTATGCCCTCACACACACTCCAGGTCACTTGCTTATTCTTCAGTAAATTTCACCCACAGGAGTGAAGCTAACAGAACTAAATATGAGCATACATGTTTATGCAAAAGTCAGCCATCCCTTCCTTAAACAACTAAGGAGAGAGGGTTTTGCTTTTCTGGCTGATTTTCCACTGAAGCTTATTAGATAATGGTCATATTTTCTACATTGCTGACTGGGCTGAGGGGCTAAGTGACTGCTGGTGATAGGCAGTCAGAACATGTAACATTTTGAACTGCTCCACACAGAGTCATTAAGGAACATCTGCCTATGCTGCTCTTTCTAGAAGAGGAACACACTTGCTTCCCTTTGACATTTCTTTCTCCTAAAGGGAAAAAAGGGTTGTTACGTTTTACAGCAATTAATTTTCCTTGCATCAGCACTCGCCTCCTCTGTTACGACTCACAGTATCCAACATATACACACAGAATTCTTGCCAGACTACTTGACTTTTTTTTTTAGTAACAATCTACCTGACCAGTAATATGGCAATTTAAAGTCTTCTTCTTACAGCAAGCCTCCCAAATTCACAATATAGAGTCAGATGAACTACAAGGGAAAAAAAAGTATTTGAGAATAATTGTCTTCTCTCATTAAAAAATACCCCTCCCTTGGTATCCAGGAATTTGTTTCTAAGAAGGAAATAGAACTAGTTTGTGGCTTAGGCAGCTCTCTGATCACCAGGTACTGTCACCTTCCTAGGTATTCATATTAGGCTTGGATGCAGAACTGCAGTCCAGAAGAGCAGGTTTGGTTTGAGCCCCACTGGCAGAGGTTTGAAAAGAAGTCTGAATAGCATGGATACCTGCAGTGTATCTAGTTCTTGTCAGCCCTGTCCAGACTGCCTTTCTGAATGAAAGCTGATCCACTTCCTCAGCATTCTTCTTCAAGAGTTCATTTGAATTTCTCATCCTATTTCAAGTAAAAAGGACTATCCTGAGAAACCACAAGCACATGAAAATACCATAACAGCCAGTAGATGTTAGAAATCTGTAGCTTGAGGCAGGAGGGAGTGACACCCCAAGTGTCCTATAAAAGTCACTATGCGTCTTAAACTCCACATTATTGCTAACAGATACAGAAATACAAAGAACTGGGAAGCATGAAACAGCATGCCACGGGTCCAATGTCTGATGGAGAAGTTTGAATGTCATTATTGGTATTAATTAATTACTCTTACAAAGTAATGCATTCCGCTACAATCGAATACAATACAAATAGGCTCATTTCAAAAGAAGTGAGCTACAAAAAACTAGTAGTCTGTGGCCCAAAGCAAACAAAACATTGCTAAAGGTTTGTATTTTTTACTGCTACAGACAAAAATGTGCAGAACAGAAAAAACACATGACTGGAGGTATGAAAACTTCCTATATTTTACCTCTTCAAAAACAGAAGTAGCAAAGCAGTAGAATGGGAGCATTCAGAGTCTCTGTGCAAATTACGTGTTGGGATTCCCTCCATCCCTGTATTCCCCTAACCAACACGGCAAGACATAAGCAGCACTACATGCAAGGATAGAAACTCATCACCTCGCCCAGTTTAATTCCTGTTAATACCTTTACACAATCCTCCTTTGCCTTTGAGAGTAGGAGGAGCCCCCCACTATGTAACAAACAGAATGGAAGTCAAGATCTATATCTTATACCTAATTTACATATTTTGTATTCATCTCACTTGGCACAAAATTAAGGGGATGAATAATGAGATCATTATCTCCTCGTCAATGAAAATCTAAAGTCACCAAGACAGGAAGCTGCAGCTGTGCAACAACACAGCAGTATCACACACTGGGTTAGAAACAAAAAGCAAAGTACTATGGGCCATTTAAACTTAGGAGGGACTTTATTATAATCATTCTGACTGTAATATAACCGAGAAAACAATGTTTTAAAAGGGATCTCTCAAAATTCCTAGGCCAAAAATTACTACAACAAATTGCCCATATAGCCATTTTTCAGCTGATCTAGTATCAGATTTTGCTTCTTAGATGCTTGCTGTTGGTGTTGCATTATTCTAATACAGAATTCAGAAGGGAAAACATATGATTTACATTCCAGTTGTGCCATGAATTCTCTGTAAGAGTAGTGCTATTGCAGAGAAAATTGCTTCTTAAAAGTTACATTCCAAAACAGACTTATTTGCTTTTCAGAAGTACTTTTTTGAGCTTCAGGTATAAATCTTCTTTTTTTTCAGATGACTGAAAAGCGCCTAGAGGGGAAATTCTATTAAAAGTAAAGAAATAAACCCACACATACTTTAACAGTATAGCCAAAGACATCTGAAAAAAACACTGCAGTAAAATTTTGCAACGTATGGGCAAAAAGTAAGGATCTTATTGTGCACAAATACTATTAAACAAACATACAATCAAAGAACCTGTAAAGTATTCCTATAGTACTGGAAGTATAATATAGGAAGTATATGTAATGAGAGGTAGCTCTTGTTTATGTATTGATATGCATGGATGTACAGTATCATGTACAATTATGAGATGAGAATGAGGGCACAGTAACTAGTAAGCCACTCAAACATCTAAATGACTTCTTTTTCTTTGACCTGTATTTTTAGTCAATGTTTTTTCATTGCTTATAAGTCTCTATGAATTGCAGCGTGGTTACAGAACATATAAAAGCTGTATTAGTAAACAACTGACAAAGATGCAGCCTAAGAATAGGTTAATAGAATAGATAACTGCCATTTCCTACATATTTTCTCTTATTTCTTAACATGGTGTGGAAAATATAGAGTAGTTCAGTATTGACTAAAAGTTTTACTTAATATTTAGTCCTGTCCCTTCTCCAGCTCCTGTCGTTTACAAACGTCATTTAAAGTAGCACTTCTTATGCACATCAGGAACAATTATCTGCGAGTCAAAGAGTACTATTGTACTGTAGTACCACGCGTTGGCTGCAGCCTTGCAACAATATTACTTGAGAACCTATAAAACGCAAATTACTTGCAGACTTCGTAATTCTAGAAGAAAAAGGGATACTGTCAATCCCTCCCAACAGCTCCCAGACAAACCCCGCGTCTTCGCGGAGCTGGAGCTCTTCTCGTTATGATCGCACAGTAATTAGAGCGGTTCAGTGCCAGGCGTCCATCATCTGCCACAAAGGCAACCCCTAAGGATGGGCCGCAGCCCCTGCGGAGGAACTGTGTGGAGGGAAGTTGGTGCACACCGACGTTCTCGGCAACAGCCTAAAAAGAGAGGACCCGTTTCCCTTCCCTCCTCTCAGAAAGCGGCACCAGAGGAGACAATTCTCTGACACCCCCGGCCAGGGCAGCCTCACCTTCCTGGAAAGACTGCAACAGCGAGACTTACCTTAGTGAGCTGGGCAATCTTCTTGCACATTTTCATGTGCATTTCTCGATTGCAATCCTCCGCCGAGCTGCTGCGGGCGGCTTTAGATCCATTGCAAGTCCCGGGCTGATGAATGTTGTTTATGCCAGAGGCCATTAGGCTTGAATTTTAATCACGTCTGTCTGCGAACGCTCCGGGTAGCGCGATCCCGGCCCCGCTGCTCGCACTCACAGCCCCCGGCGCTGGAGGAACTTCAGCCCCTAACAGGGCACGCTGCAGCCGCCGCCGCTGCTCTCCCTTCTCTGCAGATGTCCCAGTCCTTCAGCAAAACACCCAGGCGAGCAGGCAGAGAACGGCATGTGCAAACGTCCTGATTGGGATTTTTTTTCCCTCCCCTTCTCTTCAAATGGTTGAGCTTCCGCCAGGAGAAGACGCCAGCGGCTGGGTGCTACAAATTCCCCACTGGAGACGCCGAAACAGCCTAGAGGCAAGAGCATAGGCATTGCCGGGGATCTTTTGTAGTAGAGATTGCCTGAAGATTAAATCATGCTGCTTTCTTAAGTGTCAAAGAATTGCAGAGGCCATCTGAGAAGAGAGTGTTGGCATCTTTCATAAGCTGTGTTATTTTAGCAATCCTTTCTAACCCAGGATGAGCCCATGAGTGATGAAGAAAACCTCTACTCAGTTTCTGCTGCTGTGTTGAAAGCAGAATGGGAGCCAAGGGGCAGATGAGCACAGCTGAGCTCAGGAGCTGTGTCCAGGATCCAGTCTGCCTGCCTTATCCAAGGAGACTCCGTTCCCTTCAGTTACACGAAATGCACTGGAAAGGTGCCTGAAGAAAACTGACAATATTACAGGTCTTTTTTTTTTTTTTTTTTTTTTAAAGTGCACGCTGTTTCAAAGAGATCAGGCTTGGACATGTAAAATAAAAGGACAGAAACGGCAGAAAAATCAACCCACAAAATAAAGGCAAGCTATTAAGATTATGGGAGTTTTAAAGAAAATGCTTCACTGAAGTGTTATTTGAGAAGAAAACTGTTGGTGAACATGTTTAAACAAGTCTAGAAGGGAAGCAGTAGGAGAAGGCCAAGTAGGGTGAAGTAAGAGGGGTAGAAAAGAGGAAAAGGGAGAAAGAACATGCAAGGGAAGACAAGAGCTGCCCAACACCCCTTTGATGTGTCATTGCAGCCCGCACAAGAGCACAAGAGACCACATGGAACTGCCGAGCGCTCCACCTCAGGCCCCGCTGACGCGCAGCCAGCCAGAGGGGCCATGAGGCTGCTTCTTCCCTGCTGCCCTTACCTGGAAAGGCAGGCAGCTTTCCAGTCTGATCTCCTGGCAGTACTTGTCAACCTTCTTCTGTGAGAAGCTTCCACTTTGCTAGTGGTGAGTTTAAAAGAAGAGCTTCGTGAGGACTATCAGAATTGAGAAGGAGGACTATCTAGTGTCAGTTAATGGTAGGGCAGAAGGAAAACAGAAAAACCTCGGTGAGGGCAAAGAGAGACAAAGAACTGTTAGGAGTAACGCTCCTAAATGGAAAAGATCAGGGCAGAAGAATGCCCACAAGGCACTGGGGAGAAGGAACATTGTGAAGATGTAAGCAGGTGAGACCTTGGGACAGGGAAGCCAAACCCCTGATTGCCAGGAGAAAAGGAGAGACTCTAAATCTCCAGGGGCAGAAAGAATCTTCACTCCAGGAATGAGAAGAAATGAAGACTGAGAAACGCAATATACAAATGAAAATGATCACAGTTGCTGGGAGATGCTAAGCAGAGAAATGATGTTTAGCCCAGAAAGAACATTAATAAGACAAGGTAAGAAACAGATCCTTGCACAAAGGAATGATGAAGTACAGTTTCTTTATTCACTGGCACTGGTGTCCATGATGCTGCTAGTACTTCTTCTGTGACTAGGACATAGGGACATGCTACTGCCAATTGTCTGATATCTGATAAGACATGTACTCACATATAAGCTTAACTCAGTTAATATTTTGTAATATCTTCTCCATCAATTTGTACATCCATTTGAGAAAAAGCCTAGGAATTTAATTATATGTAAGATTTTGATTAAATTGCCGAGCTTATTAAGACAATCAAGAGAAGAGCAAGGGCTGGAGCAAAGCCCTAACACATTGTTTCCTCAGGAAAAAATAGAACAAACTAGGTGAAAATAGAAAGCAAATTAAGAAAATTACAAAATCTTTTACAAGTATTTAGAAGTTACCTGTGTTATCACACAGGTGGACAGTTACATTCATAGTTGTTCTGTTAAACACTGGACCTGGATGCAGGGGTGGATAGAGACTTGAGACACCTATATGGGCATAGCAGAGCAGAGAAGCACAGATCTTCAGGTACATTGGAAAAGGAATAAACTGCTGAGATATCTTCAAGCAGGCTGTTTATGAATTTTGGGGTATTAAAGGGAAAGAACTTGAGACTTTGGTACAACATGATGTTTTAACAGAACGTAATTTGTCACTGGTGAAGTATTCTCAGTCCAGACAACACTTTGCAGGCAATACTTCAAACCCTGGAAAAATTTCAATCAGATCTCATGCATCAGAAAACGCAACAACAGAACATAAATTCACAAGGTGATTGAAGTTCATTAGTTCCATTATTAAAAAACAGCAACTTAGTTTCAATAACAGAATTTCAGCAGATAATGCCAGAATGTTTCAATGAGCATTTAGCTTTTTTTTTTTTTCTTCTAACTGATCTAGGAATCTCCTATAAATAAGATGACAAAACAAGGATGTCACAAAGCATAATCTAAACGTGTACTATACAAATATGGGTTTTGTGAGAATCACATGGAACACAAGTAGTTTACAGAACGTGTCTGAACTTGGGGCAGTAGATGGCAAAGACAGTTTAAAATAAAAATCAAAAATCTAACCAGAAAATGCATGCACCTCTGCTTGAATTATTATTGCTGCATTAGTTTTTGCTAAATTGTGAGAGAAGGTGATCACTGCAGTTTTTATGAGTCTCTGATTAACTGTACCCGGGTTCGTAGTTTTTATGTTTAGATATATTAACTAATTTCCTTTCCATAAAAGAAAAAAAAAAATCATACATGAGCAAAAGACTATAAGCCTTCCATTTTTGATACCTCCTGCTTGTTGAATGTGCAGAGTATATAGCTTCTGCAATCTCCTGAATAGCTACTATTAAAAGAGCCACACCTTCAAATTCCAAGACACAAAAAATGTATATTCCTGTTGCAAATGTTTGACACATAAGTTTGCACCTTTGTTTAAGATATTACAAACAGCCTTTCCAAAACACAATTAATACAGCCCAATTTTTTCACTCTTTGTCTGAACACCAGTGCTACTGACCTCAGTGAGATTTTTTTTTTTTAATATACAACAGCAAAATTAAACTGATTCCCTGGATTACATTCTACTGCTGATTTGCAGTCCAATAAAGTTTGCCTTTGAAAATGGTAGAACAACACAGTTAATCGTTACCTGTCATGTTGTGTCAGAATTGATGGCATGGGGCCCTGGGCAACCTGAGCTAGCGGGTGACATCCCTGCCCATGGCAGTGCTGGGGTGGCAGTAGGAACTATCACTGAATAGCAGAAAGACTAAGTTGGAAGAGACCTCTAAGATCATCAAGTCCAACTGATGCCACAACATCTCAAGTAGACCATGGCACTGGGTGCCAC
>WEKY01029187.1:0-30859 GCA_013390045.1 Picathartes gymnocephalus | reverse complement strand
AGGTCTTTTCCAACCTAATTGATACAGTGATGGTGATCTGGACTGGACTGCCCACTCTCACAATGATTGAGAACATACAGCAGGTGAAAGGGAGGCTCAAAAGGTTGTGCACCAAGTCCAGTGTGACCGTGGGTAAATGTGGTTAGGGCCCTTTGACCCTCTCTCAGTTGACTCCAGGGACAGCAACGTATGCAGTTGGCATTTGTAGAGGTAAATGGGCTGCCTTGCAGGAGAATCGCAGTTTTTATTTGTTTCACTCTGCTTTAATTTTGATGTTGGCCTGTGCTTAAGCTTAAAATTAAATCTTAGCTACTATGGATTGCAAGATTTTAATTTCAAAATGTACTTCAGAATCTTTTATGGACTGCAGTAACTTCAGGCCTTTTCATCACAGAGGCAAGTTTTAATGCTCAGTTGTTTGTCAATTGGCACTAGTTCAGCTACATAAGGCTTAGAATTTTTAAGTCTCCCTGTGTTTTTAAGAAGACTACTAACCAGGATGTCTAGAAGAATAGACTTCAGGCAGAATTTATGGTATATTTTGACATTTTTGTGCCAATCTGTTGCCCCAGATTTTGCAGAATGACAAACTGCACTGTTCTAATCCTATAGCTACTGTTTTATTATGCTTCATGATATTGAAGCCATTTGTCTTGTGTTTTGTAAGCCACTAGCGAAGGGATTTCCTTGTCTGTTTTCTTACACAGGCAAACATGCTGAAGACATATTTGGTGAATTGTTTAATGAGGCCAACAGCTTCTACATCAGAGCAAATTCCCTCCAAGACAGAATTGATCGCCTTGCTGTCAAAGTCACTCAGCTGGATTCAACAGTGGAAGAGGGTAGGTAATTGCATGAAAGCACTGAGCCAGAAGTGATGTTGACAAGACCACAGTACTTAATTGCACAATAACCTCTGTCTTTTTAAAGTAATCCTGTGCCGATATTTAATCTTGTTGTCTCAGTAAGGCAAGCTGGGAATAATCACTTTAGCAGAGCAAGTAAAAGTATTCTTGAGTCAAGAAGCCCCTGTAGTAATGGAGCTATTAAGCTGCCTTTTTTCACAAGGAGAACCTTGTGAGTGTAGTAAATCATAAATGAATAAATGCAGACCTTACCGAAAGTAAGTCAGAATATTGGAAAAAGTTTGAGACACTGGGTGTCCCCTATTAATTTCAGGGTAGGGTAGTCACAAACTACATTAGTAGTGGTCCATTCTGTGGTCATCAAAGATCTTATAATACTCTGTATCTAAATAAGGTACTTTGTTTGGATCAACTAGATGAAATTCTTTAGGGGGTTCTACTCACTAGAAACTGTATTTCCTTTAAAAATATTTCCTGCTTATGAGCTTGTTCATTCACTTCATAAATACACAGTAAAAACAAAGGATTTAAGTAACATCATTATATTGTTTGAAAGCACTTTTTTTGGTAGATAAAGCATTTCTCTGTCTAGCTTTAAAAGCTGTTAATGTGCATGTTGGCTTCCATGGTACGTCTGAGTCAGTCACTGACTGTACTTCCTGTTTAGATGATTCCTGACATTGATTAAAATGTAAAAGCTTTTTATATCAGGACAATAGTGTAATATTGACTCAGTAGTAGTTAATGCTACTTGTGATACATTTAATAGTGCTATTTATATGGCTTACAGATTTTACTTGCCATTCTGATTTTTGTAGTTTATATATTTATAATGCCAATTATTAGTGCCAATATTAAATTTTACTGTTGATATTTAATAGTGTAAGAGTGTAATATTTAGCCTTCCATTTTTAGCTGGTTATTGTCTGGAAATTATTACGTTTTTTTATGGTTTTGGAACATATTAACTGTTAGACTATCACAGTTGCCCAGAGAAGCTGTGGATGCCCTGTCCCTGAAGAAACCTGGTTTAGTGAAAGGTATCCTTGTCCATGGTAGGGGGATTGGAATGAGATAGTCTTTAAGGTCCCCTCCAAACCAAACCACTCTGATTCTTTGGTACAAGCACCTGCATTATGGGAACATAAACTGAGCTCTGATGGGATCACTATTCAGCTTAGTTTTTGAGGTATATTGTGTTGATATTATGAACAAACTAGATGATATTGATATACTGTACTTTTGGAAATGCAGTTGTCATCTTGGTTTTGCTGCTGTTTCTTTTTTTTCCCCCCTCTTTTTTTTTGATACGTCATTAATGTCTCATTAGTATTATGTAGTACCGCCCAGGTAGTTTTCAGAATTTGGAGAATAATTAAAAGCAATCTTTTGGAAGGGGAAACTAGTGTATGGACTGAGAATTTAATCAGTGTTTATTTTAAATTGCAAGTGGTTGTTAGTCTTGCATTGCTAATCATGCTTCATATTAATAAGCTGTATATACAAACTGCTGTCACCTTAGTGTCAGTAATAAATTTTATTAGCTATTTCACTGTAGAAGTTGAGGTCTTTATGATAATTCATTGTACTATTGTAAAAAATAGCATGTTTCTGGATAGTTTCAGCATTTAAGCAAAATGTCAGTTGCAAGGTTGTTTTAAAAAGCCCTTCAGATTTGATTGCATCAGTGATTTCTTATATTCTTAGCTATAACTAATACAGTGTATATAAAAATACTTTATATGTAAATACTGTAGTTCAAAAACATTTTAAAATAATTGAGGTTAAATTTTCAAAAGCATATAAATAATTTATTCTAAAAATCCCCAGAAATATGGTTTTTTTATTCTTTTGAATATCTTCCTACAAAAAAGAATGAAACAATTCAGATAAATACATCTAAAAAATCTGCCTGAAATACCTTGTACTTACAGGCAGTTTAAATAGAAAGTACTTTCAAAAATGATGTTTTGGTACTTCAGATGATGTGGATGGGGGAATGACTATTAGACATGAAATATTCTGGTTTTAATTTTTTGCTATTGTAAAAGTTACAGAAGAAACCAAGTAGTTCTTGGAGTGAGAAGCAAGACCTCAGCACAGATAACAGAAATAGTTGAGCAGAGAAGTCTGAGTGAGATTTGGTGTCCCTCATGACAAACAAATAACAGTGTAAAATTTCGTCCCTTTTTCTTTTTTAAGGTCATCAGTATACTACATTTTTTGGCCATTACTGTTTGGTTACCTTGTGAAATTTGTCACAGTTGTCCTTGAGACTCAATAAATTAGCTGAATGAGCAAGAAATATTAGATGAAATGTCAATGGGAATAAAAAGAGACAAAGCCAGAGCATTTTGTTTGCACAAGTCCTACAGCTTACACTCTCATAAAACACTTGGATCAAATCCAGAAGTGGTCGGTGTCATTGTAGACAACCCAGTGAAGACTTCAACATCCTCTTCAACTGCAGTCTAAAACCTGTATTTGAGGGTGCTTAGGAGCGGAAGATGGTACCTAGAGCTTACTGCCACTTTTAAATAGTGATTGGGCTTTAACTGGATCTTCTTTAACAATGATTGCTGCATCTCATGAAAACTTGTATTAAGAGTGAAAGAAAGTCTTGCTAAAAGTGACAGGAACAATTAAAATCAACTGAAATCTTTCATTTGAAAAGAGAGAATGAAAAGCCTGGTGTCATTTTCCCCAGAGCTGTGTATGTGAAAAGATAAAATGGAAGTACGAGAGTGCAAGTATTTCCTTCTGTAGAGACATGAGCAAAACTTAAGAGCAAGGAGTGTTCAGTTATATGGGAAGACTTAGGAGTTGAAAGAGAGTAAAATAAGTGGAACTGTCTGTCACAGGAGGTTGTTGCAGCTGTAATTTAATTATACTTAGAATGGGTGGAATGTGTCTGGATACCATGTGTAATTATAAAACACACTGTGTCAGAGGAATACCAGACCTTGCATTTCAGTCTTGAAGCCAGTCTTTCTGCTGTTAGAACTCCAGGATAAACCTTATAAAACCAGGAAATGGTTGGACATCTGCATGTGACAGCATTCTTGCATCGTCTTCCAAGACACAATCCATGGTCCCATTATTTTAAGTGAGGCTCTGGACCAAGTGAGACATAAATCTGTTTTATTATGGTAATTCTTACATGCCTTTGTGCTTAAATATCAGGATTATCCACTAAGGAAAAACCTGTCTTTCTGTATCTTGCTGCAAATATTTCAAATAGTGAAAAATGGATGTTGTTTATCCACTTGCGTTCGTTTCAGACCTGTGGTAAATGTATTTCTGTTTGTAATAGTATCCTTACAGGACATCAACATGAAAAAAGCATTCAAGAGTTCAACAGTTCAAGACCAGCAGGTAGTTTCAAAGAGCAGCATTCCGAATCCAGTGGCTGATATTTATAATCAAAGTGACAAACCACCACCTCTGAATATTCTTTCACATTATAGGTAAGGAAATATTGATTTCTTACCTTCTTGTACTTTGCCCTTTATTTCCTAATTGCATACAGAGAATAATTACAGCAGAAGGGAAAAGCTATATTGATTATTGAGATTTGATTTTTCAAGGACTTCCCTGTTCATGGAAACAAAAATTGCTATTGACACACTTATCATAAATCATGCCTAACAAAAATCATCGTATTTCAACACGAGTCTAACATGGCAGCACAGGGATCAGAGAACAAGGGCCACTGATTATGTAAAAAGTGAAAGAAATCATACACTAAATTGACTTCCTTGGTGTCTTTATCCAGAAAGTTGTATGTGTTGCATTTGCCTTCTTGATATTCTCCCTCTTGTCCCCAGCATATAGACAGGTATACATACAATCTGTACCCTTCCTTTTCCTAGTTACTTACTGTTGAATACAAGAACAGCAAGCAAGACTGTGTTTTTTGTTTTCTTTTCCCATTTCCATTATTGTTCTTCGTTAAATGAGTGCAATTTGTCTGAAGGATTGTGAACAACAGGGTTTTACTGTGTTCTTCAACTTTTGAGAGGTACTACATTGTGAGGCGTGTGTATAAAACTCAATCTGCAATAAATATTCTATTATTTTTTAAGAATGGTATATCAGAGCATTTGCAGTGTATGTAATTTTTAAGAATTAATTGGAAGGTAAATTTGTAGGATTTATGACCAAAGGATGTGTTTTTGCTGCTGCCACAGACAGTGGTGGTATTTGTTTATGGACATCCAGTTAGTAAGTGCTGTCACTGATCAGCTTGAGGCTTGCATGATCATCAAAGGTAAGTTTTCTAGATTTAAAACATACTAATTAATGTATTTTTAACTTCTCTTCTGCTGTTTTTCCAGGGATGATAAGAAAGATGGATTGAAGTTTTATACCGATCCTTCCTATTTTTTTGATCTTTGGAAAGAAAAAATGTTACAAGATACTGAAGATAAGCGAAAAGAAAAGAGGAGACAAAAGGTAAAAACAGAAACATAATAACACATTTGTGCACTACAATTTTATTTGCAGTTGTACAGGCATAAACATTGCTAGGTCATAGTTAGTTTGTGTGCATGGAAAGACTGTTCCTCTGTGTGGCTGTGGATTCAGTGCATTCCATTTTTACAGCTTGTCCTGTCTATTTTAAGAAGGCAGCAAATTGAATTTTAGGAGTACTGTGGTTATCTTCCAAGACACTTTCTTGAATCCTTTGCCGGTATCTGCTTATTGGTACCCAGAAAAATGGCCCTGTTGTGCTCTAGAAAAAGACATTGTAATGGGAGAGGAAAGGAATTGGAATTAGAGCTTTTTCCATTCCGATTTCTTGGTTTTTCCATTCTGATTTTAAAGGAAAAAACACAGATGCTTTTATAAGAATTTATAAAATCACTTGAACATTTCTTTATTCCTTTAGAATGATTTCTACAAAACCACTTTATATATATAAGTTACTTTTAGACTTTATCTTAGGCAACACATCCCGCTTCTTTCCATCCGTGGTATATTTTTTGTAGATTTTAATTGTCTTATTACAGTCTACAAACCAAATGTAAATATGCTCAATTCCAAGTACATGGGATTATAGCCACCCATCACAGAAATACCCCTTGATAAATTCTAGCTGAAGTGCTATTTGAGTTGATTAAATATATGCCAAGAAGAAAGCAGAATAGACTTGCATTTGCATGGATAAAGTTCACTTCGTGATGGGAAGAAATCTCAATTTTAGCTTTCCAGAAGATGGTTTGCAAATGAGCATTTTATGATCTGGGTCAATTAGAGAGCCGGATGGTTTGGGTGAGATGTCTCCCAGATACACTTTGTTCCACAAGTTCCTGAACCAAATGTCCTTGTTTTTTGTTCTTGTCCTTATAGTAGCAGTAACCAGGAATGACTCCAGAGCATTTATTAACCATTTGGTAGTTGAACTTAAATTTTCAATCTTACTCAGTTTGTAGTCTACAGAAACACAAAACATGATAGTTGTTGAGAAACTGTGTAGGTGAAATAAATGTATATTGTTTAGCAGATTACAAGCTAGACATCCAAAGGCCATCCTAGTCAGCTGACCAAATACAGCTAGCTTTTAGCCTCAATTTTTCAGGTGCTTAGTGACATCAAGAGTAGTCCCTGAGAATCAGTTTTCCAATATTATTTTGGTGATTTGCCCTAAGTGCTTGAGCTGTTGCAGCAGGAGGTTTGTGAGGAGTTTAATTTTCTTGCCTCAAATGTCATACTTTTTGTTTCTGTATACAGTTTTATTGAGAAAATCTAACAGGCTTGCTCTGATTTGGCTCCTTCAGGTAAACCTTTTTTGAAGAAAACTGTAATTTTAATTATTTAAGTTCAAATCTGTGTAGTCTATTTTTTTTACTTCAGTAGATCAGTGTCTGAGCGTTGAGTGTATTTTTTACTTGGTCTGTATCAGTAGTATTCTGAATTGAATAATTGTAGGCAGGGCAGTTGTGATTAAAAAAAGAAAAGTTGTTTTAATTTGCTCTTTATTGTTCCCACTTTTTATCTGAGAATAATTAACTATTTTAAAAAGTAAAAATTTTTACATTTGGAAAGCTTGTATTTTAGAAATCATTATTGATGACTTGTGTTTTCATAGGATTTTATAAATTTGTGGTCAGGAAAATACTCTAGGCTAGTGCTTCCAATCTTTTGAAAATATTGCAAATACTTGCTGAAGCTACTTTCTGTTACTAGCTCTTAATTCTTTATTAAGATGCTCGAAATATCATCATTTGCTAATTCTTGATGCAAATATCAAACTTACAATTAACTCAACCCTGTTTGAAAGCTCTAATATGTTTTGTGTTTGCTGAAATAATTTCTTGCCAACATGAATGATGTACCTGTTTTCTGGCTTAATCCACAGCACCCATTTGTCTGCCACAGCTTCTATTACACTTGGTTAAAAAAAAGTAATTCCTTATTGTGGCGTGGGGGGGTGGATGGTGGACGCTGCTACCCCCCACAAGTGTTTCTTCTCAGGAAGCCGCTTGGGTGGCCACACAGACAGTCACTCTCCACTCACACACACCACAGATAGCTCAGCGAACGGAGGACAGGAAGGGTCTTGGTAAAGAGTTCTGGCAAAGGTTTATTGCTCCATACACCAGAGGGTTTCAGGGGCAAAGACAGATATTCGAGGTAGTGCATAGGTTTAAGTATGGGGGGTCATAGACCAATAGCCTGTAAGCACAGAAATGGTATGAGGGCTGGGCCAAGGGCACTGATGTATTGAGAACCTGAGGGTGGATGGTCAGGGTACCATAACCAATGGGGAAACAGGGAAAAAAGAAATCTCTGGAACTAAGTACAAATATGAACAATTAGAGGTGGACAAAGCCCAGGCTAATGGAAAGAATAAAACTGAATAAATTAACATACTGCTGCGGAGCACTAGGGGGAAGCCTTTTTTCTCACCGTAAGTGAAAAAGCATTCCCAAAGGCTATGGTAAATTCTTCCAGGACAGTGCCCTGGGAGTTCTCTTTATAGGCCCACAGGCCTCTACAGTTCCTCTTGATATTACTTTAATTTTCTGAGAAATATTTCCAACTGTAATTATCTAGAAAGGCTTCAGCTCCCCTACAACTCTGTCATCTTTACCCTGGGTAGTTAAGCTAGAGCTGTCACCATTGTCAGGGAAATGAAAGTGCTACTGGAACAACTTAAAACTACTCTTAGAGGCTTTGTCAGCTGCTAGAAATAGGGCTGCCCCACCGTTTTGGAAGACATTTAATGTTTTAGGGATGTATTGATATAATGTTTAAATCAAAAAATCACTACCAGTAGGGTTTAGTACTGCTTGAGTAAAAAGGATTCCAGTGTATTTATTCATTAGCGTGCTTACAGATGCTGGTCTGGAGCAACCTATCCAGCTGAAATCTGATCTAATTAAAACCAGCTAAGCTTTGTGTTTATTTTTTGTTGTTTATACATCTATATGTATTTACCTTTTCATTTAAAAAGCCGTGATTTCTTTAAAACTGAACTTCTAAGTAGCAAACAATAACTGTCAGCAGTCATGTAAGCACTCATGATTGTGCAGGAATTGTAGCAAAATGGTTGTCTTCCCAGTAGTATCATATATTGGTCAAAAGGTGGATATTTATTTTATTTAGAATCTTGCAAGAAATACGTAGTTGTGACCCCTAGATAACGGAAGTATTGTTCTGAAAGAAGACAAAACTAAGTGCTTTCAGTGAACCAAAAGCCTTACTTGGACTTTCTTTTCAAATCTAACATGGCGCAGTAACAAAACTTTAATAAATGAATCAGGATAAAAGTGGCAAACTAAAAAAACCCAAAACATTTGCAGGAAGTAATTGAAAAAGACCAGAGGTAAAGCTTTTTAACAAGCATATATTCAGTCACGGCAATTAGCAAAACTTGGTGTATTTCAAATAAAGCATGACTGAATCTATGTTCTTTCTGCTCCAAATTCCTGTATTGGCAGAATTTGATGTAAAAAAGTGGTTATTGGACATAAAAAGGGTGGGATTCTAAAAAGTTTGTGGAGGAAAAATATTTTGGGAGAACTGATTAAGAACCAAGATGATCATCATTATTTAATATAAAACAGACCAAAAATCTATTTACTGTAAGAATGAGCAAGAGTTTTCAAAACATTTGGGTGTTGAACTTCAAGAAGTCATTTCTGTCATTCTTAATGTTAGCAGGATGAGCAGGTCCCTCATGCAAACATGCATGAACGAGCAAGAGATCCAAAACAAGGGCAAGTAAGCTATTTGATAGTTTTTTGTTAGCTATGTAATGCCAAACACGTTATTTCAGAATTATTTACTCAGTGCTGTTTGACATTTGGAGTAAAAAACCTCTGTTCATCTGTGATGCACTTTTTGTTGAGCTAGTTTTCCAACTATTATCCCTTATTTTGTGGGTCTAGATTACCCAGTAAAAGGCTTGCCTACCAGAGTTTGACCAAACTCTTCTTTCAATACAATGCATTGACTGCATTCTCAGAATAGCAGTGTAATTCTTTCCTGAGAAACTATTTTTCTAGGAGCCAAAAGCTTAATACCAACCTACCAATAGATAAAATTTGTATTCTAAGGTGTGAGATCTAGAGCTGAATGAAAAAAACCCTATGCTCTTTTGAATACTGAGAAAAGGAGTAGCAGTAGCTTCTCAGACTGAATTGAGCAAAGTTGTTCTTTTTTTTGTGCTGAAGCACCCGTATGATTTTTATATTCGTACTGAATAGTCAGAGGTAGGTGAGGATAACATTTTCGAGGTTTGAAAGCATTGAGTTATTAGGAGACCTTACTATCAGTAAGGTAAAGATAAATAGGTAAGATAAACACTGTCATTGTTTGAGCCTGATATTATATTGAAAGATATAAGCAGCTAAGTTTGTCATAAACCTATCAAGCTGTAATATACTGCTAGCCTGAGTATTACTGACTCACTGCAGAGAGAATTAGTGTAATTCATTTTTATATCAGATAATGTGAAACGATGAGGAGAAACTAGGATGAATTTCTGCAGTTAATTAGATCTAAGAAGGGAGAGGAAGTTAGAACAAACAAAAATAATTTCACATAGACTATGGAATAGGAAAGTGTGTCTGATTTCTCCATACTTCTCCAGGCCCTGTTGATTGTGACCCTAATGAATAACCAGAATAACCCTGAGCTTGTTTAACATTCTCAGAAGTTTGATTTGTAGGATATGAAAATTACAAGTGCTTCAGGGTGGTCTAAGTAAAAGACATGATGTCAGAAGAAGTTGAACTGCCTGGTTTTTAAAATTGGTCACGTTTCTGTATTAGGAAAACCAGTAGATTGGTATCACAGTAGCACACGTGTCCTGCAGAACAAAGGCACTGCTACTAATGAGGTTCATAGCCTAAGGAGATATTTTCAGTGCAGAGAAATTTTATGAAGGTTTGGCTTCATCTGTAAATCTGGTCTTATTTTCATGCATTCTAACTGCATTTTAACCAGCCTTTTTCCTTTCCTTTTTTCTCTCTCTTTGCATGCTTTATCTCTTTTGTTTGGACATTAGGAGCAAAAGCGTATAGATGGCACCACCCGTGAGGTGAAAAAGGTTAGAAAAGCCAGGAACAGACGCCAGGAGTGGAATATGATGGCATATGACAAAGAGCTTAGACCTGACAACAGGTTGTCTCAAAGTGTGTACCATGGAGCATCTTCCGAGGGATCACTGTCCCCAGATACTAGGTCTGTTTACAGCAAAGGTGTTTGTTATACCACAGTTGTATGTTGAGCAATACTGACTAGAATGAGGTGTTTTTACAGGATGGGAATAGTTAGACAAAACATACAATGCATGTTTACAACATTCTTTTCAAAATTATTTGAAAGCATAAATGACATAACAGATTCTGTAATGATTTTTTTCTTCCTCAGGCTCACATGAGCATCATGTTATGCACTGCAGAGAAAGAAGTGTTTGCTGCATGCTCTAGTTTGATCTTCAGTAGCTGTAGTTACAAAAGCATTTAAGCCTCTACTAGATAATGTCAGTAGCTCTTCCTTAGTGTCTAGTTTGTTGTTTGGTGCTCTGCTGGTAGCTTAAAAAATATTTTTCTGTGATCTACTCAGTTGAGAATACTATTGCCTATAACAGAAGGCTTTAAGGGAAGAAAAATTCAGCTTTTTGATGTTACATTAGTGTAAAAAGCAAGCTACAAAATAAGATGAGATGTTATTACTTGAAATAACAAAAATCTGCTTACAGAGACATGTAGCAGAATTCATCTTCATTGAGTGAGATTCCCTTTGAGCTCAGTGGGAGTTACCTGGTGTGCATTGAAGTCTTAGATTTACGCGAAGCTGGTGTCACCAGAGGATTTTCCCACTCCTGTTGTGATGCAGCAATAAAGATAGAAATAGAGTCCCCTGGAAAAAGTGTTTAAATTGTTGAATGGCTAGGTTGAGGAGGCAGCTACCACTGCAGGAGTGTGGACTGATACCTTTAGTCCACTGTCCAGTGGAGATTAATTTTTTAAAAAAAAATCTGCTCTTAAACACAACTTGGTAATGTTGTGGTCTTTCTGAAAAGTAATGAACTTGAAATTGAAACATAGTATTTAATATTGCTACGCGTCTTTCAGTAATGCATTCAGACTCCCTCTCTAAAAAAGTTTGGGTTTTTTTCTTTACAGTTTCTAATGTAAAACCTTCTCTCCTGTTAGTCTTAACAAAACAATCCAGACTGACAAAGCTTTCCATAAGCTGATCTAGTAAAAGGTGTGGATTTTTTCACCAGGAGTTCTGTTTTACACTTCTTGAGTCTTTTTTTTTTTCAGATTGAACACCTTGCTTCCAGGATTCCTGAGTTTAAATTATCGTATTGAAGTGATTTATTTTACCTGTATTTTGCTGTTTGCAGATATTTGTGGTATTTGCAGTCTGTGGGATTGTTTTAAGCAGAAACTGTAGGATGCATCTCTATGGTGGATTTTGATGTTGTGGTGTGACAGATACTTCTTACTTACATAAGCCTTTTATATTCTATAAATTATGGAGTATTTTCAGTGAGTTAAATATCTGAGATTGAATCCTGAAATCTGTTTTACATCCATGAAGGGTTAATTCTGCGAATGGTAGTGAGGTGGAGACAAGGCTTTCTATTTTTTCACCTTAGAGTAGTATTAAGTTATAAAAACCCCATACATATAGAAATAAGTACTGGTTTGAGAGACATTTTCATGCTGCCAGCTACTGCATGAGCAGTATTTTTAAGTCAGGTCCCAAAGAAGTGTATTTGATTATACTGAGTTTTTTATTCTAATACTGAAGTAAAAAAAAAAAAAGCTTGTATTTCTTCTCGTTTGCTAATTGTAAGACTTAAGCATTAAATGTTGACATCCCAGGGTTTGGACTGTGATTATTTACAATGTATTGGTTATACTTATTGTGCTTTAGAGAGAGAAACACAAGCTGAATCCAAACAGAAACCAGCAAATCAATGTGAGAAAAGTAAGAACAAGAAAAGAAGAGTGGGAGAGAAGGAAAATGGGCATTGAGTTCATGAGTGACGCAAAGAAAATGGAACAGGCAGGAAGCATGAAAGAGGACAAAATGCCCAAAGGGTTTGTTATTTTGTTTTGCTCGAAGCCCTGGCTTTTTGTTGCTTACCTTGTTTCCAGTCTCACAGATAAGTGCATCAGTTCACTGTGTTCACTAAAAGCCAGGCTGCACCATTGTTCATTACTAAAACAAGTCTTCACAGTAATGGGATAAAAAGATCCTTTTGCTCCTTCTCTTGGGCTTAATTGACAGACCATCCTAGACTTTGTATCTTTATGAACTCTCTGCTCAACTAATACTTACATTTCCCAGTTTCTTTGAGCCTTTCCAACAAAATTAATTGTGCAAACAAAATAAAAAGCATTTCCTAACTTTTGAAATTGGTTTTCTCTGTATTGGTAAAATATATTCTTCTGCACATATTTGCAAGCGCTTGTAGTATTGCTTTTCTTTTTCTGCTGCCATTGTTAACTTGAGGCAGACTGGTAAGTATTATCATTTCAAACAATGGGCTGTCAAAATCATTGACAAAAATCATAGGCTTCCTTATGGCTACTAAAATTCTTGTGCTTTCTGTGGACTTAAAAGGGAGTGGTGCTTGATAAATCAGGGAGACCTCTTGCAAGAAAAATAACACTGATTGTATTCTTTTTTAACTTTATTTGTCAGTTATTTAGATAATGCCTGGTTACACTCACATAACCTGTTCTTTTGAATCAATTTACTTTAATTTTAGGTCCCATGCGTCTGATGTTACAGATTATTCTTATCCTGCTACTCCAAATCATTCCCTTCGTCAGCAGATAGCAATGCCTTCATATGGAGCAGGAGATGGTCCCCAGTACATGGCAGCATCCCAGAGCCATGAGCATGAATACAGACCACCCTCCACCACTGTACGACATGCCACTTTAAACAGACCTCAGCAACCACCGCCACCTCCACCCCAGCCTTCAGATGGTCAGCACAGCTCAGTACCTGTGGTACCAGGAGAATATGGGTAAATCTCCTGATTTATTCTAGTGGATTCTTGGCATAACCATGGTAATGTGTAATGCATCAAACAAAAAGGACTCCAAATACATTAGTTACCCTCCTTGGGGAGGACAGAAGAAAATTGATATAATTTCTATGTATGAACTGAATTTAAGTGAAGAAATAGTGAAAGTAGAAATAAGGAAGTGTGTATGGTGAAGTCAGTATGGTTATAAAATATTAAGATTGCCTAATGCAATATTGAATAGGGGATAATTTTCTTTTAAAGTGGCAAGTAGTTACAAGATAATTTGGATAATATTTTAAACTTTAGGAAATGTGCAGAAAGAGTACTGTTGATTGTGGCAGTCTCTCTTGCATCCCTGAAATGACCTCTTAGAGGAGCTTGTGATAGAATGGGAAGGAGTCTCCTCAGAAACGAATTCCATCCTGCCACAGGAGGAATGCCACTTTTTAATTCAAGGTAGAGATTTATCAAACCCCATTTTGCAGGTACTTTTCCTGAATGCATTCTGAAGGAAGACTTGCTCCAGACTACTGGTTCTCTTATATCAAGAAAACATTTGTTTTCTAATCAATCTGTCGGTTCTTTTTTGTAAATAGCTTAAACTTTCAAGTTGTAACCCCAGGAAAGTTGTAGTCATTCTTAACCTGTGTTGTTTTTTACTATGCAAGCTAAGGTTTGTCATCCTTGCTTGATGCATCCTGGGATAGCATTTGACTGATTCATGGTTGTCGTGCTGCAGATGACTCAGTTAGGAGTAACTGCTCCAGCCTGTCCTTTCTCTGTTGTTTCCAGTGTGTAAGACATTATTGTGCTTAGTCCTTGAGTCCATGACCATTGTAAGGCTGTTGCAGTTGTCACTTTGCTTCAACTCCTACCTCTCTAGTTCTTCACCTACTTCAAAACTCCTAACAATTCTCTTTTTTTTTCTGCTTAAGATTAATGACATTTTAACAGAGAACAAAGCTCTTCCCTGTGCCTCCTATTTAGAGAATCAATCAAGTGTATCAGTTTAATGAAATGGTATTTAAACTGATAAATTTGACCGGAGAAGCACATGAGATACATTTACCTTTGGGTAAATCTTTCCTTTCATACTTCCCATTGTTTTCCATGTCTGTGTCCTCTATTATCTCTTGGCCTTCTATGGAATTGAAGGGTGTCGTCTGCACTTTTCCTGGTCCCTTCTTCATCAAAGACTTTGTACTTAACAGTCCCACAGAGCAGATGTTTAATAAGAAATGCAGCTTTATACCTAACTAGGCAAGAGAACTAAGATGAAAAGCTCACTTTGTAGAGTGCTGAAAGGACATTGCCTTTAACTTCAATATTTGTCTTAAATCTCAATGTATCACCAATATTTAAGAATTCATACATATATAATCACTTGATATTTAAGTTACCAGTTTAAATTGCTTGTGATTTTTGTTTTACCTGAGGTTGGATGAGTGCAGTTTAAGGGGTAATGATTTTGTAAGTCCTAACTTTGAATGCATTAAATGTTTTTGTTCTGTTTTATATAGGATGTTCCCAGCTCAGATGGTGGATTATTACAATTCTACAGGTCCTCCCACTCCTCCTCTCCCCCCTATGATTCCTTCAGCACAAACTGCATTTGTTAGTCCCCTTCAGCTTCCTGTGTCACCTTCCCATTCCGGACTGATGACTGGCTCTACACATGCAGCTACTCATCCTCCTCCTTCTGGTGGGCTTGTTGTCACTGCTCCTCCTCCTCCTGGCCCACCTCCTCCTCCTCCAGGCCCTCCTGCTGCAGGTGCATCCCTCTCTTCCTCCCCCATGCACGCGCCAGAGGTGAAGCAGGCACCAGTGAGCGATGCACGGAGCGATCTTCTGGCAGCCATCAGGATGGGTAAGTGCACACTGAGTTTTAGGTATTGCTTTTTTTCAATGACAGTACAATATTTTCCACTGAAACGAGTTTGTGTGTTCTTTTCCCACCTGGGCAGATTTCATTAACCAGAGGTACCACACACCTGTTCTGACATTTGAGTTAGGATCATTTTCTAACACCTGAAGATTCACAGCTTTGTCAAGTGTGTTCTAGTGTCTGTGTGGACATAATCTAATGAACACAGCACTCCTGTTCATTACGTAAAGTGCCAGTAGATGTACATGGATTTTTGCTTCTGTTCAGAAGAACTCAGTTACCCAACACCAGGCTTCAGCCCCCTGATTTTTTAACCAGTGACTTACAGCTCTTCCTGACCTCGCTTACAATATGGAGCTGTAGGTCTAATAGTATTTCCAAGTACAGTTTCGAAAACTTTCATCTTCAGATCAACATGACCTGCACAGTCTTGAATATTTAGCTTCAACATATTGCTGACAGTTTTAGAAGTCCAGAAGTATTCAGTCTCTGAGAATTACTTCCTATCTGCTTTTTTTGTCTTTCCCTCTTCCTTGCTCAGGGAGGCTCTCTTATCTCAATGCTTGCTTGCTTTTTTTCCCCTCCTTCTCCCTGAGGATATTGTAAGAATACAACAGACTTACCAATAGCAGTGTCAAATACGAAATCTCTTGCCTGGAAAGCTTTTCCTGAGAGTAATTGTCTCTGCAGGAATTCAGCTGAAGAAGGTGCAGGAGCAGCGTGAGCAGGAGGCGAAGCGCGAGCCCATTGGCAATGACGTGGCCACCATCCTGTCGAGGCGCATTGCTGTGGAGTACAGCGATTCCGATGATGACTCCGAGTTTGATGAGAATGACTGGTCAGATTGAACGTGATCCAAGCCTATTAACAACTACACTAAATACTTGGCTTCAGTGATTGCTCTTCTAGCAAGATGTAAAGCAGGACGTTGACATGTATTAAGGCTAGTGAGGCAAGTGCTGAAATTGCATTGGTATTATTCAGAATCCTGTAGCTTAGCAACTCTGGTAATAATGATGTGATTATTCTTATGCAGATCAGAAAATTGTCTTACTTTCAGTATTTACTGCATAATACTTAAGTGCCGCTAATTGTAGCAACCCCTGTGCTGCGTGCAAAATATGCTGCAGTTGTTGCACTGTTACAGAACCAGCATTTTATTTTACTTATCTGTTCTTGAAGGGATAAAATATATTTTTTTGACTTTACATCTTGTTCTTTTAATTATGTAAGCAACTTAGATACTTGTGAATTGGTCTCGTTGTTAGTCTTTGAGGACAACTAACTGTATGGCTGAGTGAAGTGTTGAGTTCCATACATGTGACTTTTAGCTTTTTTATTAGGTATTAACTATGCCCACTTTAGTCTATTTTTAACCACTTCTGGGCTTAAGTTTTTATGCATACAGAATTGATTTTATACTATCTTCCTTTTTATCTTAAAAATGTAGCAGATGATGAAATGTATACTTTGAAGAATGAACCCACATGATACAAAAAGAACATTCGGTGAGCAGGCAGGATATGTCTGTAACAGTACCAGCTCTGAGTTGCTGGCTGCTTGTTGGAAAGAGTGTTGGGGGGGTATCTGCTGGGTAGCAGATGCATGTCCGTGTTATAAATGAAAATAAAAATACCTGTAGAGCTTTTCAGTCTTATGATAAGATCAACTGGATGCAGGATAGACCTGATACAAACGCTGTGGCTATTGCAGTGCAGAAATGCTACGGCTATTACTAAAGATTGGAACAGTCTGGATCTAGCAATCAGATACATTTCACAAGTACTAAACTTGGTATTTATGCCTGTAGGTATAAATGTGTGTAAATAAGTTCTGTTGTTGTTGATTTTTACATGTGTAGTCATGTAGCACATTGACTCAGAACTCTTACTTTGAATGTATTTCTTTGCCAGCACATCCCATGGATAAAACACGGGCAGTTAAAGCAGTTTTGATGGCTGTTGAGGTACTATGCCATATATATACACACACACACACACACACATTTTTTTGGTCCTTTCCTAGGAATAGTTGCTGCCATAAAGTCTGCTTTGACTGTCTCTGGTTTCCTTTTTTTTTTTTTTTTTAATCAACAGTACAGTATTAAAATCGAGGTTTTTTTGTTTTGTTTTTTTATTTTCTCTTCTGGACCGAGAGTCAGGCTGCTGCTTTGCCTAATGAGGCTTTTAAATTTTATTCATAGGAGGGGAAGAGTTCTTTCCTTACCAGATTACAGTTTTAATCTTTGTAACAGAATGTGTAATTCCAGGTCTAACATTTGATAAAGCTCCTTTGTTCTGTGAGGCCCCCCTGTCTGTTCTTAAAAGAAGTATGTAAAACAAAAAGAGAAATGGAAAGTGATTATCTAACTT
This sequence comes from Picathartes gymnocephalus, assembly GCA_013390045.1. Lineage (NCBI taxonomy): Eukaryota > Metazoa > Chordata > Aves > Passeriformes > Picathartidae > Picathartes > Picathartes gymnocephalus. The sequence goes on along the minus strand of WEKY01029187.1, from coordinate 13,225 downwards.
GTGTTTACACCATTAACAGTTCTAGTCCTGAGAATGTAACAATCTAACACGATGTTTGCATGCAAACTGTTGGCTACTGCATTGCTGTGTAATCTGCATATGATTTTTCAATCCATGGTGGCTGCCTTTATGGTGGAGGGGTAATGTGCTGCCTCGGACTGGTGTTAAAATTTATCACACAAAGTACGACCAATCTCTCCATAGTGGTGAGCAACCACAGCTCTTGGTAACCAGCAGCTGAAGGTACTCGATCTCCCTCCCAGTTGGAGCTGATTTTGTCTTTGCCTTAAAATGCAGAGCTGAAGTGTGCTTTGTTTTGTGTCCTGGAGTCAGGTCCACCAGGGAGGACAGAATTTAGGCTGTAGCCTGATAGTGGCTTTCATCACCATGTGGGAGATGGCTTGTCCTTACCATCCTGGTGTGCTTGCACAGTGGCCTGCAGAAGGATTCTTCAGAGAGGTAGCTGTAGGTGCAACTGGGACCTCAGTGTTACTTCACTGCATAGGTTGTGAGAGCACTCTCGATATTCTTTTAATACATGCTGAAATGAAATGTCTCAGCACAAAATTCTTTCCAATCTACTGAAATTTGATATGACAGAACATATATTTTATGAGCACAGAAGTTGGGTGAGTCTGAAATTTTGTAATTTGTGCTTATTTTAAATAATAAGCATTTAAAAAGCAATCAGTTGTGACCAGTGAAGATAGTGTAGATTTTTCAGTCATAGTAGCCAGTCTGTTTCTCTGAAGCTGCAATGTTGTCATTTTCCTTTTGGTATTTTATGCACAAGATGTGAATTGAATTTAGTGATGTAAACACTATTCTAGGCTGTTTTTATCAATTTTATCATACTTCGGGTTGTGCATAAGTAACAAATATGAATAAAATCTCACTTTTGAGCCTGTGTTTCTTTCCTTAGATTAGTAAGATTTTACTGTAAATCTTTATCTTAATTTACCGGTAACAGAAATGAAAATGTAAGGCTTCCAAATGCTATCTATGATCCCAAGGAACTATGATGTTCCTGGGATGAAGGATGGAGTCTACAAAACCATATTCCCTTCTTTCTAACATCCATACTTGTTTCTTTTGGAGGCTTGATTCAAACTCCAAGTTCCTGGCTGGTCTGAACAGGTATGAATTTCCCTACAGGTAGCTTTAGGATTTTTTTTTTCAGTGAGGTGCATTAAATGCCAGCATTGCTTCCACAAGGAACAAGGCAGAAAATACAAGTTACATTAGCAATTCTCCTTGCCCACTTTTTAAATAAGAAGTTATCTTTGTAGTTTAGTGATACCAAGCACAACACTCTAAAATACAAACCCACATAGGCCTACTAGAAAAATACTTTAAATTTAATCTTTTAATTGTAATCAGATTAAAGCCAGGAGAGGCTTTTCATCCCACTGGGAAGAATTTATATAAACCAGTTGTGTAACATAGTTGCCTAATTGTAAATTAAGCAGGTTTTTTTATGCATCTTAGACTAAGTTGTTTCCTGGGAAAATAAATTAATCTTTATTGTGTTCAACTGAACACTCCAGTCCCTCTCGCGCTCAGTTCTTATTTCTCTCAAATTTTCCACTTTTTAATTTGAACTTAATTCAAATAATTTGGAGCACAGGCACCAATTCTACATAGAAACCGAATATGCAAGCTTACAATTTTTTGGTTCAAAAGGTTTTTTAGTAAAGCATTTATAAATGGTTGTTGGAGCTTGGTTGGAGTTAGGACTGATGGTCACTCAGCATGCTGCTTCTTAGTTTTTGTGGTTTTCCTTTGAATGTTAAAGAATCTTCATGGAACTAAACTGAACTGGATTTTTGGGTATTTGAGATTTCTTTTACTGAGACAAATGGAGAAGAAAAACACCTTTACTGTAAGAGGAGTGCATGGTGTTGAGAACAAGCTCCAAATTGAGCTCATTTGCAGTATGTAGATAGAGTTGAGAGGAACGGAAATGTTTCCTTGGGAAATCGGTTCTTGATGTATTTTTCAGCTATGTTCTCTCTTGTGTGCTGGGCACTGTTTTAATAATGAAGAGGTGTTCTCTTCCCCTTGAAACAACATACCTAAGGGTACAGCAAAAATGTAATTTCTAAAAATGTTTAAAATCTCACTGTAAACTGAACTGAGTGTAAACCTGATAATAATGAAGACTTCATTAGAAACTTATGGCTGGAAGCTGAAGTTGCACAAATTAAATTTTGAGCTGAGGTATTAATTCTTAGCCAAGAAGTAAAATAAATATTAGAACAGCTTATCCAGAGATGGTTTTTTACAGTGAATTTTTTTTAAGGTGACATTACACATTTTTTCCTTCTGAAAAACTAAACAAATTCAGCCTGCTGTAGTTTGGGGAAAGGTGCTTGCCCTGTGGAGGTGTGAATTTTTACCTCTGAGTCTGAAGCATTCCTGGTAAGAGTGAGTCCATACATACATCAGCTCACCACATGCCCATGCACCAAAGTCCAAGGATTTTTGCACATTGAGGCAGATCTGCATTCAGGTTAAACACTGAGGGTGATATACAGGGAATGAAAATAAATTATGATCCCTGCTAGAATCCCTCAGGCTATGGTGTCTGCCACAAAACAGTCATGAGAGACTTGAACTTGTCACTAAACACCCTTCCCAATTTCCTTGGACTTTAAAGGGAGTGTGGCTACTCCAGAAGGACTATGGGTTCCCAGTTGACTATCATCTTTCATTAAAAAGAAGAGAAAGAACAAGAATACTGAGAAAAATAAGGCCTTTAGGTACCAAACAGGCAGAAGGAATTTTGTATCTTGCTTTCTCTACTAACAGGCAAATAGTGTGTTTTCATGTGCTGTCAAGTCTCTGTAGATTTTTCTGGAGAAATGTGTTCTCATCTGTGTATGACATAGATGTGCACTCCTACAAGTGGAAAGCACTCTTAGGTTTGTGCTGGGCTGGGTTTTTCAGCTATGTGAGAAGACAAGTCGCCCCTAAGATTCTTGGCTAAATATAGTAGTGTCTTGGAGATTATTCCTACTGCTGCAGATAAATAGATAACTTCTAGGTGATTAGCCAGAGCAGGGTGGAGTTCTGTGCTTTTCTCTTGTTACATGCAGAGTAATTTGGAGATTAGAGCTGAGGGGCAACTGTTTTGAGATGTCTCAGCAGCTTGTCTTAACTGTGTTGCCTTTCTGAGTATTTATGGCACATTTTGCTGTAACAGAGGTTTAGAAGTTTTGCTTACAGCAGATGGTGAAGGTTTTGTATTGCTGTGAAGAACTTTTGTATAGGTTCATCAGAATATTTAATCTGTGTTGAGACTCTTAAGGTGCATAATATATGCAGTGCTGTGATGTGATCTTGATTAGCCATAAATGTCTGCAGTTCCTTGGGGCATTTGGGGTTTACCTTAAAATACCTGGATCCTGCTGGCTCACTGCTCCTCTCAGTACCAGTCACTGATTTGCCATAAGTGGTGAAAAACACCACTGTGATATGGGATTTCCTGCTTTTGTCTTCTTGGTTTGAGCGATGAGAGAGTCCTCATTTGTTGCTGTCACGATCCGCTTTAAAGCAGATTTTTGTGACTTGTTCGTTAACCTGATCTCAAGAGTGCAAAAGTCACAAGGGAAACTCAACTTTAAATCAAATCAAAACACCTTTATTAAAATACCCAACTCAGATGCAATAGAAGGAAGAGAAATAAGGGAAAAAAAAGAAAAGAGACAGGAAAAGGGGGGGACAGATAATATAGCTACCAACAAAAGAGACGTGCCCTCGTAGGTCTTGAAGGAGAGGTCTTCAGCCTAATAGACGGGTCCTCTTTCGCTGGGGAGATCTCAAAATCACGGTGGGCTTTGGGGTCTGTTTTATAGTAAAGGAAGGGGGGCAGCTTCACCAGGCAGGTGGGGAATAGTCATTGTTTCGCAGGCTCGTTGAAACAGAGTGCAGAACAGGCCAGGACAGGTCCAACACGTACCAGCCTTGCCCACAGCACAGGCCACTGTAACGGCCCATTGTTCTCTCCGTGGTTCCCACGGGACCAGTTCTCAGTTCGGTGCACATGCATACCTGCACTCTGTAGGTAATGCCTTGGCCAACATCCCACTTCTCCTGGGCCTGGGGTCCCCCGCTGTACACATGAGTTCGGGGGTTTAGCCTCTGTCTCTTCACAACAGTTGTGAGGCAAATCAGGAATTTCCGAACCGTCTCTTACAGTTGCAAAAGGCATTTATTGCAGGAAGCACAGTCAGTCTCACAGGAGTGAAAAATAACAGTCCATGCCATTTGCTTAAATTCTCAGTGTCCTAAGCCCAAGCATAAGGCAGAAACAGCACAAATAGCAATCTAAGCCTCTTCTATAAGCAGCATTCTTCATTTCTTCCAAGCATTCTGCATGAGCATCTCTTGGTGTTGTTTGCTGCATCCTATCCTATCTCCTATGTCCTATCTTTCCCTAAGCATTCTAACAGCATTATATTCTCTAATAATCCAATCAGCTACAAACACGATTCTATATTGATACTTTCTGCACCTATCCTGGCTTAAAGTCAATGTGCGTATTTCTTGCATAAAGCTTACGTATATGATTTATCATGTCCCATCTTTCCATCTAACAATACTGTGGCTGTGTTTATATTTTGTCTAAGGGGTGGTCAGTGTTATGGATAACCATGCTAGTGGACTTTAAACTGGAGAAAAGGACACTTGGTCACTGACTAACTCAGCCTTTTATATGCTTAAGGCACTTTAATGCATTTTCTGTTTGCTAATAACTCGAAGCTAAGCCTTTGCATTTTTCTGTCTCCAACACTGACATTTCACAAATGTTTTAAGAAAGATAAGCAAGGCTGCTGCCTTGGACCAAACCGACTGCTATCAGACAAGTGCTTACCTGAAAAGAGCATCCCATTTTTAATCATCCCCTGTACTCTCTTCAAAATCTTCAAGTGACTATCATGACAATCCATGATTTTAAATTTTTTTAAGAGCCATCTTTATTCTATAAGTTGATATGGTCTGCCTAGAAAACTGAATTTAGGTCTACCACATGCTTTTAAGTAAAGGATGCTCCTGTCCTATATTCTTTGCTATGTTTCTAGAATTTATGTTATTATCTAGAATAATTTATATGGCTATAATAATTATATGGCTTGATAGATTTACTTGGTACTTTGCTGAAAGAGATAATAAATCCTTACTTTAGGGATTTTCAAACCTAGTTAAAATACACCAAATAGTGAGGCAGCTGCCAACAGCTAAAATTATTTGAGAGGAGATGTAGGAGTTGTCTGTAACTTTGCTGCTTATTTTTACTGTGGTAGCAGAGTAGAAGCATTTAAGCATGGATGCCTCCCTTACATGGGGAGAGTAACAGCACAGATCTGTGGCATCTTCTGTCTCTTAAATGGGAGGTAGAAAATAAAGATTTTTAGGACAGAGATGGGGAAGAAGAGAAAGGTCTGGATTTTTTTCTGTTCTAAACAACAGGAGAAAATGTTTCTGTGAAATTGATGATACTTCTCTTCGTATTTGTTTCATCTCCATACAGAAGCCTCCAAATGGTGAGGCTGCATTTTAACCTTTTCCCTGAAGATCACCTTCCCTGTTTTATTCTCTTCACCTTATCAGCTGCAGTATGCAATGACCTTTCTCTTTGATTCATCCATCTGCCTGCTTCAGCTTTTATTTCCTTCACTGATCAGATGAGACATGAGGGTACAAATGGCACTGGTGGTGCTGCTGGCCTTGATCCCTGATTAGGATAAATATTTAATATTTACTATTTTATATAGTAAATAGGTCTTTTTTAAAATTCATGAAAACAAGAATTGCTAAAGGAGTCTCTCGTTCTGCTCAGAAAGCAAAACATACAGTTCTCAGGGTGGTAGGATGTATAAAAAGAGTATGTGGGTAAAGCACACCTCTAAAGTGCGGCTCTGTTTTAAGGCTTCCAGATGTGAGCTTTGCACAATTGCTGCAATTACCAGCCTGCTGCAGGTATTGCTTCTTTCTGAGTTTGGGTAGCAACCATTTATTCTCACCCAACTGCTTGAATGCTAACAGGAGTATCAGTGCTGTAGAAAGGATGCAGAAAAATTTGTTGCCCCAGGAAGCTTATATGGAATGAAATGGAAAGGTAGTGGGATGAAAAGAACAAAATTTCCCTCTGAGAACATTGGTGGTCTTGGCAGGACAGAACTGAAGATACAGGAGGCACCATTAGTTTCTTAGCACGGAAGTTAAAGAAAATAAAGTAGAACTTGAGATTTCCATGTCTTGAGATCCACAGCATGGGGACTGTCTCATCTCATCAGTCTTAATGCCTGAAACTGCAGGCTAGACAGCCTGGATGTCAGCTGGCCAAGGAAATCATGTCCAAGTGACTCAAAAGTGGGGCTCAAAGGGAACCAGTCTGTAAGACCACAGCACAGCAGGTGCTGGGATTCAGTTCTGCTTCACACAAACTAAATGCCTGGAGCTGTAGTGAGAGCAGGTCTTGTGCCTACCTGCATCTGGCAGGAATTGAATTCACGTGCTGCTCCATTATGGGAATTACGGCATGGTGAGATGGAGTGAGCATATTTGCTTCCAAAGTGCTTCTGATCCAAACTGAAGTACTGGTATGGACTCCAGTGTCTGAGCAGTGTTTGCTCTGTGTGTGACTGCCAAACAGACCTGGTTTTGTGGCTGTTCACCCTTCCTTGCCACACTCTCTCACTCCTGGTCACTGCTATTGCCATCCTTCAGCATGATCTGTTGCTCAGCCTGGGAGAGGCAAACGTGCTGACTGTCTGGCAAAGTGTTGGCAGTAGCTGAGGAAGCCTTGCTAATGAGCGGGTGTTGCTGAAAGCAGTGTGGTGCAGAACCTCTCCTACGCAACCTGAGCAGCAGCTGAAAACAGCCACCTTCTCTGGAGATCATACCAGCACACGAGCCAAGTAGGATTAACTAGATAGTAAAAATCTACTGGCTGGTAATGACACTTCAGTATTTGATTTACATACAAAGCCAGATAGTGCAGAAAGCGTGAAAATGTTTCAAAATGCTCATTCATCAGTTATGAATTCCCTGCCCAACGAGATGCTTTTTTACCCAAGAAAGGAGTCTGGCACTTGGCTCCTGCAACGCTGCAGTGGAGGCACGAGAGCTGCAGGAGGGCACTTCCAGCTTTTGGATTGAGCCTACTCAATAGCTGGGAAAACACTATATTTGAGCTTCCTGCAATTCTTAGTGTCACTTTGATTGGGAAGGGACATACCAGGAGCAGATTTCCATTATGGACTGCCCTAGGCTTCTGTCCTCATCTGGTACCCAAAACCTTAAAATCCTGTGACCAGAGTATGAGGTGCTGCTGTAAGATTTCTGTCCCCCGCAGACCCGCCACGGAAGACGGACAGTCTTTCTGTAGCAAGAGACTGACCTCCAGTGGACAAAAGGGGCAACCATAAGAGGATGTTCTAATTAAAATTTAGTTGAATGAGTAGCGAGAGAGGAGATTAAGTTCAAGTTAGAGAGAGATGGATGTTCCTCTCTCAGTTATCGAGTGGTAGTGTGGTAAAAGTGGATGTAAAGCAAAATCTCAGTGCATGTGCAACTGTGCTGACTGCTGGAGGCTCTGAGTCTTGGGGTCCTTGACAAACTTGGAACAAAGTGCTCTGAAATTTAAAACTGCCATGAAGCTAAGAGCACTGGAGAAACAAGGTCTGACAGCTGAAGAACTTACTGCACCTTGGCTGAGCTCCTGCCTGTAAATGTCCTGACAAGTCCCCTGAGCCTGCCCTGGTTGTGAGGTGATGTGACTGCACAAATGAAGAGAAGGCCTCCAAGGAAGTTGCGAGAGGGATATGAATTGCAGCAACTTAATATGTTGGATGTTTTAAACTTTTCATTCACAAGGCTTGAGGTGAGAAGGAATCTCTGGAGGTCATCTGATCCAGCCCCTGTGCTCAAGCAGGATGACCTAGAGCTGTTTGCCCAGGACCATGTCCAGATGGCTTTTGACTATCTCCAAGGAGTGAGACTCCACAGCATCTCTGGGTAACCTATGCCAGTGCACAGTCAGGGTCACAGAGGGAACATTCTCTGTGTCATTTTGTGCCCATTGCTTCCACTTGTGTGCTTGAGCCCTATGGATGCTGCCCATCAACGCTTAACTGTGTTGCTGTAAATGCAATGCTTGAGTTAAAAATCTTGAGTCTCTCTTTTTACAGGGAAGATGATGTATGACTAGAAGTGGATGTGCTGTTCAGCTTCTGAGTAACATGGTAATAAAAATCACTAAAGACAGAAGTTATTTGTGCAGCAAATTTCATCATCAGACTTCCAATGGCTGTAGCTGAGCCTAATATGAAACTAGAAAACCTTGGTTGTTCTTCTCCAGCCTTGCTTGGGTTATGTGTTTTAAATTTCACCACCCAGTGAGGTTTTCTGATGTCTATCAGCAGCCTAATGAGAAATAATCTGAGGGCCTTGTTGGTTTTGATAAGGCTGTTTTTCAAGGAGGTGAGTTTTGTGACTGCCTTTTATAAAAGGACTGGAGGCTCAGAATGGGGTTTTGGCAGACTTAAGTTTTCCCACATTCTGTTGTGTGCATTCAGGTTTGGATGGGGAGGTGATCTGAAACCCATCTCCTAGTTAGGAAGGGAAGTACATTCAGCAATAAGAGTTAATGCTGTTTCCTTAGACTCCAATGCTCCTTTATGTAGTGGAAGCCAATCCTACTAGAAAGCCTTTCCTCTGCTCTTTCATAGCATCACAGGGTAGTTCAGGCAGGAGGGGGCCACAGGAGTTCTCTTGTCCAATGTCCTGCTTGCAGCAGGGTCAAACCAAGCTGCTCCAGGTTTGATGTGGCCCCCGATGCCTACAGTAAGATTTGTTTTTTCCCCCCAGTGTGTGACAAGGACATTCATGCTGGGGTTAAGCTTTCCCCTGCCAAATGATTGAGGTGTGGGTCCCACCACTGTCTTCCACCATCACTCTGAGAAGGAGAAAGCTTCCTGGTCACTAAGGGAAGAGCACATAGGGAACACGTTGTTGCAGTACGGGGAGAGCTGTTGGCAGTGCCCACATTCCCTGCTCCCCACATGTGTGTTAGGGGAGAAGATGGCTGGACTGCAGTGTGGGAGACCTTACCATGTTGATGCTGCTGCTCTACTTTCTCTCTTCTGGAAGTTCTCCAAATATTTGAAGGATTTGAATAGTTGGTAGGTGGAAGATACTGCTGTCTTCCCCTGTCTTCCCCAGGTGAAAAGAAAGGGGGTAATTACTCCCCTGAGACAATGACGGTGAGTGATGCTTTTGCCATTACTGCTGTGTACACCACTCCTCTCACAGGAAATACATCCCAAATTTTCCTTACAGTGTTTGATGATGTACCTGTAGATGTGAGTGTCAATGGGCAAAGGCCTAAGCAGATTTCACTGGATGTGTTATTGCCTGGAACTTGCCTGTTGGTATGAGAATAGATCAACGCGTGAATGACAACTAATCTATATTGTAAAATATATTATACAATCTTTAATTTACATAGAGATGAAGTCTGCTTATAGGGAGTGGAAATCAATAACGACTTTTATATCATTCTCTGGGTAGAATATTAAGTTTGAAATTCCATAATATCTAAACTCCATCTAGAGATTACAAGTCAATAGTACTAATAGCATAAAAAGGATCATTTTATCTTCTCTTAATACATTTGATATATCTGCAGTTTCCAGATGGGGTTTTTGTTCTTTCAGAATGAGAAATATGTTGCAGGTTTTGTCATTCTATTACTGTTTGAGGTTATGGCCAGAAGCTTGCAATACAGGTGGTGTACAAACACAGAAAGACAAGATGGTCCCTGCAGTCTAATCTGAATCTGAGGGATAGTTGATGGGTAGCCACATTATCTGAACAGGAACCTTGGCTTCTTCCTGATTCAAAGCCCACCCATGTACAGAGGGATTTTCTATGGACCAAACTATATTCAGTGCTGTACTGATACCAAGCAGGGAGTGGATTCAGATTAAATCCAGCCAACTCTGCAAAGAACCCACTGCCAGTGTGATGAGGACTATGAGCCCATGGAACCAGGATCAGCTGTGGTTCCTTGGAGGGACGAGCCCTAGGGCAAGGACCAAGCCCCTAGTTGTGGTGACAAGGAAGGCCTCTCCCAGGATACACTGAAGTTCTAAATGTACCCCAGTTCTGCCTCCCCAGTTGGGTTGTTGTTTCCTGCCCCTTTTCTACCCTACTGGCTCAGGTTCCAGATTGTTCTCCCTTCCTTGGTTCCCCATTGGTCCCTGTCCCCTAGCCACTTCTTCCCTGTCCTCCCATTGGCCTACATACCCTGGCCCCTCCTGTGTGCCACCCCTGAGCCCTCAGATTATTGGCCCTGATGCTCTCTCCACCCCTACCCTCCCTGTATAAAACCCTTGGACCCTCCCAGTTTCGTTTTTCTTCGTCCCTGGTCCCCTTTGTGGGTGGCTGCAATAAACGCTGTGGAACTCCATACAAGAACCCTTCTCATTTCTTTTTGCCGGAGGATTACAGAGTCATGTGGTGTGTGTGTGTTTGTGAGGAGGTGTGACTGTGATGCTGAGCGGCTCTTGGCTGGAGATGCTTTTGGAAGGTTACGCCACCTTACCAACAGCCCGCTGCCACAGCACCAGTGTATTCCTACAGGGAATGGTATGATTCCCAGTCCAGCATCCATCTCTGCTGTGTCTTGGAAAGGCATTGCTGCCATTGGTATTTCTTTTGTTCTTTCCTTTGAGCTAACTGGAGCCATATAACAATCTCCTTCAGCCGTTCTGAAGGCTCTATTTTTCTATAATTTGCTTTGATTCTGAATAGATGGGAAGAGTGACAGTGAAAGAAAACATTTCAGTCAGAACAATGTCTCTTCCCAAAGGCATGTCACAACAGGAAACACAATTAAAATTGACTGAATGCCCATAGTTAGTACATAAAACCTTGTGCTGTGATTCACAGTAGCAGAGCACAGTGAACATGATGTGCTGGAGTATTGACACTCCCTGGCTATTTCTCTGTAGCTTCTCTAAGTTGTGGTATTTCTCTTTCACTCCCTTCACGCCACCACCCCCCAAATGCTCTCTCTTCTTCTGTATGATAAATACAGCCATTAATCCAATATTAACTGTATTCAGATTCCTTCCATCACCTCTTCTCTGCTAGTTTTAATCAGCTTTGTACAACTAACTTAGGTCTGTCTTAAATTTTCTGTGCTTACAAAGGTGCAAGAAGAACCAGCAGGTGCAAGAGGACTAAAGTAGAGGGAGGAGAATAGGTGGCTTTTCAGATGGGCTGTTTTAATAGCTTGAAAAATTACCTTTTTCAGAGAACACATAATGAATTCCAAGTAATTTACTCAGAACTGCGACTTCTTTAGACTGAGGCTTTCTCAGAATTTCTCGGGAAACAGAAATTAAAGCATTGAGTCCATTTGATTTACAACCTTCTGTAATGCAGCTGCTTTTGTGTGTACAGCAAAACCGTGTACAGACAGACAGTATGTTATGTCCTCCTGAACTCCCCCCTGAGTCCTCCCTTTCTCTTCCCTCAGTGGCCCTGGAGCTGTCCCGTCCCCTTGTTGCCCCCCTTCCTGTCCCCATATAACTGGTTCATGACTACCATGTGCTTCTCTCAGTCTCTGCCACCTTTCAGCATGTAGTGGATTTAGGGGTCAACCTGTAATAAACCATGCTGGAAATGCTCACCGAAAGCCCCTCCTGCCTCTGCTGATTTATTGCCTGCACCTGAGGGTCGGTGCCATGCTGCCCGACCGTGGCTAGGGAAGACGCTTGCGGTAGGTCGCGGCAGAGCCCACCCACGGCATGCTGCTGCACACCCACCCAGAGCTGCTTCTTCTGCCATGGGGTGAGCCTCTGCTTGTGAGAGCAGCCACTCAACTGGGCCCTTATTAACACCTACCTCACTAAAAGGGGGACCTATTGCCATCTGCTTGGGTGCCCGGGATCCTGAGCTTGCTCTCTCTACCCTGCTGGGAGACAGGCTGCCTNCTGCCGAGACATCCTGCCGTCCCAGCTTGCTGTTTCCAAAAGTCCTGCTAGGGCACCGGAATTGACTGCCCCAGGGGGTTTGTGAAGCAAAGCCTCTCTTCCATTCCTCCCCGTCCCAGCCGAGCCGCCATTGCCACGTGCTTCTGGAGCTCGCGCCACAGCGCCCCCTGCAGCTGCAGGGGAATCATCACACCTGCCCTGCTCACTGAGCGCCACCAGCATCCCCTGCTGGCTGTGACCATCACTGCACCGAAGGGGAGAGTGCCTGCAGGCCACAGGGCTGGGACCGGGTTCCTGCTTCTGTTTGTTGCTAATACCATACTAGCTGTTGTTTGTTTGCTTTATTATAAATAGTAGTAAAGAACTGTTATTCCTATTCCCATATCTTTGCCTGAGAGCCCCTTAATTTCAAAATTACAATAATTCAGAGGGAAGGGGTTTACATTTTCCATTCCAAGGGAGGCTCCTGCCTTCCTTAGCAGACACCTGTCCTTCAGACCAGGACAGGCATGGTGTTTCAAAGATGATTGGTCTCTGAAAACAGATGGTTTGTTATGATACTGCTGATGCAAATTATGCAGTGAAGCCAAAAAAGTGACTCAGCACTGGATCTAATATGAGTTACTGCTCTTTGTAGCAGCACTGGCACAGCCTGACAACAAAGGGACCTGGAAACTGAACTGCTGCCTCACTGCAGTGTCATTCAAAGAGGAGGGGGGAGTTCCAGAACTATATTTGCTGTCAAGATATTCCATGCACATGCAAAGGGGTAGATGGTACAACTGCTATGAATTTCTTATCACTCTGTGTTGGAGGAGTGCTTAGGGCTTGATTTGTTCTCAGTGTGCCACCTAGTTCACAGAAATCACAGAAAGACTAGGTTGGAAGAGACCTCTAAGATCATTGAGTCCAACCGATGCCCCAACACCTTAATTAGACCATGGCACTGAGTGCCACATTCAATCTTTCTTTAAACACATCAGGGATGGTGACCCAACCACCTCCCCAGGCAGATCATTCCAGTACTTTATTACCCTTTCCATGAAAAACTTTTTTCTCATATCCAACCTAAATTTCCCTTGGCGCAGTTTGAGACTGCGTCCTCTGGTTCTGTCAGTTGCTGCCTGGAGAAAGACACCAACCCCCACCTGACTACAACCACCCTTCAGGAAGTTGTAGACAGCGATAGGTCAGCTCTGAATCTCCTTTTCTCCAGG
>WEKY01029185.1:0-49991 GCA_013390045.1 Picathartes gymnocephalus | reverse complement strand
TAAGATTCTTTTAATAATACAAGATCATATCAGATGAGTACTTCTTGTACTTAAAAAGATTAAAAAAAAAAAACATTTTCCAAACAAAAAATGAAAAGCATTTGTTATAGTGCCATAGAGACAAATATTAATCTAAGTATGAAAGGTAGAGAGTGGACAATAACTGATACACAAACAAGTAGTGGAACCCAGTGAGTTGTGGTGAAACATTACTGAATATTAAGTCCTCTAATATCACTGTTTGAAGCCAAACATTATATTTTCTGAAAATATAAAAAGGAAGGCAAACAGGACAGAGAAAAATATAAAAATAACATTTCTTATATCAAAATAAAACATTTAAATATGGTTAAAAAAGAGACAATGATTTCTAACTTCCAGAACATCTCTACTCTGAAGCTTTTCAGAAAATATAGCATAAAGAAAGACAACATCTCTATTTCATGTATCATTTGATAAGACTTAGAAATGAATTTTTATGTAAAAAGATTTTTTATGATGGGTGAAGGCTTTTGGCCATGTTAATGTTTATAAATACAATTATTTGGATGAATTTGTCTTGAAACTGCAGAATGCTAATTAGAAATGTGACTGTTCTGCAATTTACTTCCTAGTGGAATGGAATAGTTAATACCTGCAGTGACACTTCTGTACAACAATGATTTTCTTTTTCTTTCACTCATTTCTTTAAATGCAGCAGTATTTTTTTGTATTCTCTCAGGGCAGAAAATATAATTGTAGCACAGAAAATAATTGGTACGTTACTCACGTTAGTCTTTTGGGACTGCTTTTCCTTCTCTTTTAAATGTTGTTTAGCTGGGTTGATTTCGAAACCAAAACAAAATTTAAAAAAAAAGGAACCATCTGCATCTTAAAACTAGACTGCTGAGATTGGAACTCATGTATCCCCCTGACAGAGAGGGACTTGCTAGGTCTATAACCAAAATATTATTGACAACCTTTTCTTTAAATGACAGTGGAATACAAAGAGAGTCATTATGCTTATTCTGTTTAGGTACAATTACAACATGTTTACATCCAAAACACCATTTCTCCTTGACTTTCAAAAATGTCACTAATTCATTAAGAGTGCTATATGGTTAAATTAGGATCTTCTAGAGAAACATCATTTCAGGACATAAAAACCCACAGAGAAGTTTTAGCTGCAGGTGCTGGAGACACAGCCCAAGGGTCATATCATCCTGCATCTGTTACCCATGAATAAGAAGGAAGTGGTTAATGATCAATATCAGACTTGTTTACAGTGACTTGTGGGAACATGTGAAACCTAGAGCAAAGGAGTTTAGGCAAAGGACCAAAGATGGGTAAAAGGAGGGTTTAAGGTGGATCATGGGGGCAAGCTTTTGAAAAGAGAAAGCAAAAAGAAAAAGGTGGCTGTGTGGACAGGTTGAAGGTCAGATCTCTTTTCTGGCTGAGTATTGTGCCTTATCAAGTCAGTCCAGCCTGTATTGTCATAAAATTTTAATTGCAACTATTTTCCATGGGCACAAATGTTCTGGTTTGAGTGTGTTTGTGTGAAATTCGTGCAGAATTCAAATAGGAATATTCAACAAGGAATAGAGATCTGGAGGACAGCAGCTGGAGGAGAGCAGGTTCTGAGCTGAGGACTGAGCAGAGTGCTGGAGACTCCTTGATGGATGCACATTCCATATAACAACATGCAGACCTGGTTGACAAAGGTATTGAGAAGCAGGATTTAGCTATTCCTGCTGACGTTCCTGCAAACACTGGTTGTGATTAGATAGGTGTAAATGAAGGCACTGTTCTCTGTCTGCATTGGTGTGGGTGTAAATGTGTTCAGCCTCGACCCTGTCTGCACCTGGAACAACCACCTGGAAGGGCAGTGAGGAGGATGTGGTGAAGTAAAGGTTTGTCAGCTCAGTCTCAGTCCCTGCAAAGAATATGGAGAAAATCCCCCCTGCCCCAGGACCATATCCAGAGACACAAAGAACAAGGTGCCTGGGAATTGCAAGTGGATTTGGCAAGAGTTGCATGTTTAGGCTGGAGAAGAGAAGGCTCAAGGGTCAAGGGGCATCTAATGGCTGTTTACTATGAGCTAATGAGGGGTTACAGAGGAGCTGAAGCCAGACTGTGCTCAGAGAAGGATTTCAAAGCATGGACAAAGGTTGCCCAGAGAGGCTTTTGAGAATATTTGCAATATTCTTTGTAATCTTCAACACTCAATTTTTTAAGGCTCTATAGCAACTTGATCTTACCTCAGAAGTGATTTGAGAGCAAGGATTAAATTAGAATTTCCGGAAGTCTCCTCAAATCCTCATTTTTGATGGTTATATGATCACACTTGTTTGGACAGGAAGAGCACTTTTTTGCTGCCCCAAATGGCAGGAGTGTCGGAACTAGAGGATCTTTAATGTCTGTTTCAACCTCCAGAACCGTAACTCTATACAGTACCAAGCACTAAAGAAAAATGCAGGAAGCCTGTTGTGGCCCTTATGATTCACCTGCCTTTTATATGAAGTCTCACCTCAGTTTCTGGTATTTCAACTTGTTTAACAAATGAATATGCAATGCAAAATCTCTCCCTTAATTTCTATTACAACTATGTTAACTAACCTCACCTTGGAGGATCTTTGTGTCTAAGCATACTGAAGCATCCAGCCTGAAATAATTTTTATGTTTTTCATAGGTCAAATCTAAACTGTAATTGTGGCAGAAAACAAATATTATCTGCCCACTATTTACCTCTTGTTTTGGAAGATAATAAACACTTGCTAACTGTTTGGCACACCCTGAAATTACTAATGTTGCCATTATACTCTGGGCATCTCAGAGCCAAAATTAGGCTTGCCCAGAAGTAATGTGGGAGCAGCTGTGCAAAGCCTGCTACTCCTAATACACTGCATACCCCAGTATATCCATTTGCAAAGAAAACACTCTCCTGGCTGCACAAAGTAATGCCAAAATTCATGACAAGCATCATCTTTCCAAAAAGATTTTAAAGAAATCTCATGAGGAAAAATGGTTTATTAGACTAAGCAGAAAATTTTTACATTTCCACACAGTGTTTCTGTATTTTTTATGCCCCAAAGGCTACTACCACATACCAATCAAATCAAATTATTGAAAAAAAATGCATGAGTTTGATTAGCAACTGGATCTTAAAGAGGTTGGATAGGAGAATGTACACAGGGAAGGCACCTGCATATTTAGTCTTGCCATGAGACTTCAAAGGACAAGGGCATTTAGATACAGGATATGACACCGTTATTGCAAAAAATAGATAACATATTGAACCTCTATTACTAAAAAACCAAGTTTCATTTAAGCAAGATAAATGAGATCTTAGTTGTAACTTTATGGGAGTTTGGATCCTTAGGGGGATTTCTCACGTCCCTCTACTTCTCAGGTCCTTTATTTATTCCTGATGATTTTGGTTCAGTATTTTTGCTTGTTTTCTTCGCCTTCTATACTCATAAGGCACTTTTTGCTGTCTTAGAGGTCCTATGCATAGCAACTTTCTTCTATCAAGATGCTTTATCACACATGTCACGGATTCTTGACTCTCACTTCACATATCCTTTCACTTCTAACTTCCAAACTGTGCCAACCTGTGTTGCCAATGAGTGAGGTTGAATACAGGTAACACGTTCTGTGTTACAAGGTCAGTGTTTTCTCAATTCCTTTCCTGGCAACACTCTACTCAGTTTGTTTTGGGGCTGATAGCACTATTTGTGTATTCATTGCAATTTCTTTTGAGAAAGAAGGTAGGAATTTCTGTTTTCAGGCTGGACTATAGATTTGAATGAAGAACAATTCACACAAATGAATTCTCTAGAGATTTTAAACCTGCAAACTTCTGATTCTGCCACATTCTGAAATGAAGTAGAGGATATACTCCTGATCATATCTAAAATGCCCTTTGAAAGACTGAGATTTCAGAAGGATAGAATAGGGGAACATATTGTTGCTAGAACCGACTCAGGACTTATGTGCACTTAGGAAAGAACTTCTATATGGCAGTTACTCCTTGAAATCCCTAAGATCCAAATGAACCAAACAAAGTCATCTGAGCAGAGACATACATTATTCTGCATGGTACAGGGCTGAAATATGCATATTTTCCTTCATGAAGATGCCTCATGCCCACAGGATCTTCACAGACTTCCAGAAGAGAAACACATAAAAAGGTTGGCAGGATTAGGCCATGAAGGCACAGCTTTTCAGAGGTATTGTTTCTGTCAAAGAAACAAACAGAGAGGCTTAGAAGAACGAGAAACAGGGGGAAAAGCTACATTTTTTTTTAATCCACACAAACCTGCTGTCTTTCTGAAAGGAATTGAAATATGACTTGAAATCTTACAAGGATTTTACTCATTTGTCAGTATGAAAAAATTTGAAGCTTCAAGCAATACAAGACAAAGGGAAAGGGAGGGGAAGGTCAAAGGATAAAAAGGACATTAAAAAAAAAATCATCTATGTAAAGTTTGGGGCAAAGTATTTTTTCACTGTGCTAGAGTCATTACAGAAATTCACCTAATGGGAACATGTTCCCAAAAACCTTTCAGTGAGATGATAAATGCCACACATTACATGCATCATGGAAACTGAGGAACAAAGAGATTTGGGATGCAGTGGAGGGAATTATGAAATTACATGTATTAAAAATTTATGGGAAAATATTTCTTGTTACACAATGGATGAGAGCAGTACAAATTTGAAATCTGTGTGAAAAAATCAACTATTTAATGCCAAAAGATCTAAACAGAACAGTTGTTCTCTTGGGATACTAAATGTTCATCTTGATCCAGTAATTTATTTCTATTTGTCTGAAAACTTTGACTCAGGCTTTTCTGTGCATCCAATCATGAAAAAACTCCATTTTCCACTGCTTCCTGGTTGCTTCTTTCAAGGGGTGATGAAATCAATAATAACCATAAATTTGCTTCAGCATATGAAGGTGTTCTTTTTTTCACTGGGCATAGCCAATGGGTGTGTCGCTATTTTTCAGTTATCACTTTTATTTGAATCAACAGATTCTGTAAAATAAAGTAATATTCATTATATTTGCAGCATACCCTGAAACAAAAGGATATAGCAGGATCCCAGTAATGGAAATGGAAAGTCTGTTTATGCATCAGAAGCATGTTGAAACATAAAAGTAAATATCAAGAAATAATGGAAATGGTTTTAATTTTTTTTTCAGAATTTCCAATGCAGTTCAAGACATGTCCAGTGTTACAAACTTGGGATTTGAATGTGCAAGTCTTAAACAAGAAGTTACACTTCCTCTCATTTTCAGTAATGTAAAAAGATGTGTTAATTCTCTCCTAAAATACTTACCATTTTTTTCTAGCACGTAGACATTGTCTTCAGGATATGATGATCAAAGCATCCATTTTTAAATTTCATTTTTAACCCAAAATACAGACTGAATTTCTCTGGGTTTGGAGTTTTTTTTAGTAGCAGCAGAAATTTCAATGAATTATGATTTCTCATGCCATTTGCAGTAATATGATGTAATTTTATGATAAAGGGCTTGCAAAAATAGATATGATTGTCAGTGTTACAATGTAGTGGGGTGAACCAGCAATCAGAGTTGAGATATACATCTTCATGGGTTTATCAGAATTCCTCTGGACATTGCTGTAGCCAGGATTTCACCTAATGTTCTTCAGATGTGAATAAAAACATCCCAAAAATAAAAGGATATCTCTATGTTTCTGCTAGGGTGATTTGAAAGGTCTTTACAGGAAGTATCTGATAAGCCATCATTAATGTAACTCTAAGCACTTGAAATAAAAGCCCAGTATCCAATTTTAGAAAAAAGTATAAATGTGAAGGAATCAGTGTAATTATTGCAGATCTGGTTTCTTGTAAATCACTGAAATAGCAACCTTTTTGTTCTTTATTTTTAAATAAACACCATGTCTCATAAGCATAGATAACTATTAAGCAGTCACACTTCCATGAGGCTTTATCATCTTGTTCATATATTTGAAAGATTATAGTCTGAAAGCCAACAAATTATCTAGCCTAAAAATTAAATAAATATATTCTAAAACAAAATTAAATAACAAATGGTGTAAAAAGTAAACATTCACTCAAAGACAAAAATTGACTAACTAGTGAAGAGCATGGAATTATAGGGTCTGAAACTTAAAGGATGTGGATGCTTCCAGCAAAAAATTGCAGTCTGGCTGAAATGAAAAGAAGCAGGATCTGTCTCTATTTCTGGCAACACTCTGTCATGCAAATGAAGAAAAAACATCTCAGTTTCAATTTTTCTTTTTTTTTTTTTCCTCCTTTCCCATGTAGATTACTACATCTTTCTTGCACTATCTAGGGAACTAATCTGAGCTGGAACCTCTAGATTATACTGTAATACTAAAATATATTAATGACTTCAGCATTTATCAATAATTTAGAAATTCAGACAAAAATCAGATTTCCTTTAAAGTACTGACATAACTGAAAGGAAGATAGTTCTCAGTGACATTGTATGAAAGGACAAGGGCAATAAACAGAAATATAGGGAATTCCATTAAAACAGAAGGAAAAAACCGGTTATTAACAGTGAGTTGAATAAAACTCGGGAACAGGCTACACAGGGAGGCTGTGAAGTTTCCATACTTAGGAACATTCAATCTCCAACTACATACAGACCTGGCCTACCTGCTTTAGCCATCCTTAAGCAGGGAGTAGCACTAGATGATCTCCAGAGGTGCCTTCACACTGGTTCTATGTTTGTTTTTTTATCTTAAAATTTCATCTAAATACCCTTGCATTGCTTGTTCATCTGATATAACTGAGGTACTCATCTCGGCATGAATTGAACAGCTTTCAAGTGATAAGATTGAAACTTAGGCTTGAAGCTCAACTTTCCAGAACCCTGATGGTCAGAGCATGGTGTTAATAATGACAGAATTGTGGGTTTGATCGTCCTATGGGACATTCACTGAAGAGTTAGACTTGATGATCCTTGTCAGTCCCTTCCAGCTCAGAATATTCTGTGATTCTGCAGTTCTGTAAATTGAATGATCCATGATCCAAAAGTTGCATGACATCAGTTGTCTTTTTTGTGTTGTTTTGCAGGGGTTTTAAAGAAGTAGCTTGACACGATAACATGAATTTGGACTCAGAAAATGCATACACACAGCACAGCCAGCAATTTTTGTTAGGGTCATAACAGCCTACCTACCACGAGAAAGGTATTTTTCACTTTTGATCTCCATCGTAAAATGGTATCTTTGAATTTAACAAGAAAAATTTGATAGAGACGCCAACTTGCTTTTTACCTTTCCTCTAACTCTGCCCTAACTGAGAGTGGGAGAGCAAACACAAACACACATCACACTGTTTCTGCTCTTGAGATGCCTGTGTCAAAAAGATGCCGCCCCTAAGGTTTGATGAGAAAAGGCAAGGCTGCAGACTGTGGTGGGGTTTTTCTGCAGCTTGTTCTTTTCTTTATCAGAGTGAAATATGTTGTGTAGCTGGGTTGTTGCTGTGCTAATCACCACCAGCTGCTCGTCACTGTTACACAGCTACAGGTGCAGCATCTTTGCTGCTGAGCTCTAGGCCTTCAATCTGCTCTTCCGAAACAGCTCAGCAACAAAAACTATTTTTTCTCACCTTTGTAAATATTCAAGGAACTCATCTGAAAGGCTTTTTTTATGCAAAATACATTATTCTCTTCAATTTCTCAGGATGTTTTTACTCAGGAAAAAAGTATAGCAAGTTAAACAATAGTGGTGACTGGATAAGAAATGACAATCACTGTGTGTCCTGCTGGATAAATATGTTCCTTTGCATGTTATTTCTTGTCTCTTAGTAGGGGTTCTGACAGAGGAAATTGAAGCAATATTTAAAGGACACATTCAATCTCTTTCTTCATCCTAAAAGACCATAGCAATGCAGCAACATGGTAAACATGAAGAAGGATGTAACTGTGTAAATCAGCAGGTAGATTAATATAATATAAAAATAGATGCATATACTACTAGATTAATCCTCCAAGGAATATGATGGTAAAATATTCTGTTACTATTTCTTCTGGCCAACTAATGAAAGCCGACATATTTTGTTCTGTGTGCAGGGCAAAGAGATGCTAATATATAGTTTTATCCAAATAATATACAGTATAAGGTATATATACAATCCACTTTGTCATATCTAGCAATTTTGGGTGCGTGGCTGGCAAGTAACATCCCATTCCAGCTGACAAAAAGATGGCTATTAATATCTACACTAGCCACCATCTTGTCATTCCAAAGGATCTGCTTCTGAACAGCCTAATTTAGGAAGTCTGCACAGGTTTGGGGAGTTGTGGTAGGTATTATTGAGTAGATACTTCTCCAAGTTATAACTTAATGATGTATCTACTGTCCTGGTTTTTGTTGAGATAATTTTCTTCTTGGCAGCTGGTAGAATGCTGTGTTTTGAATTTAATATGAGCATGTTGGTAACACACTGACGTTTTGGCTGTTCTTCAGTAGTGTTTACTGTAAATCAAGGACTTTCAGTGTCTCATGCCCTGCCAGAGGAAATGTTCAAGAAGACACAAGGGAGCATGGCCAGGCAAGGTGATCCGAACTGGCCAAAGGGATATTCCACATAGGAGAATGTCATACCAGTAAATAAACTGGGGAGAGTAGTCTGAAATGGGGGAGTTGTCTGGGAGCCACCAATTACTGCTCAGGGACAAGCTGGGCATTGGTCAGTCGGTGGTGAACAATTGCGTTGTGCATCACTTGTCTGTCTTGAGTTTTACACCTTCTCTCTCCCCTATTCATTTCTAGCATTAGTATTATATTTTTATTTATGCATTTAATTATTTCACTATTAGTATTGTATTTTATTTTGTTTCAATTATTAAACTGTTTTGAATTCACAAAGTCTACATCTTAGTTCGGATTCTCCTCCCCATCATGGGGTGCAGCAAGAGCTTGTGTGGTACTTAGTTGTCAGTTGGGTTTAAACCATGACATCAACACAATAAAACCTTTCACAATAAGAATCATGGGATGTGAAAGTTTGGAAGGGACCTTTAAGATCATCTAGTTCCAAACTTCCCTGCTCTGGGTAGTGATGCGTGCGTTTGTCTGCCCGGCGAGAAAAGGCCGTGCCGAAGGAGGGATGACTCCCAGGAGACCCCCTTGGCGAAATCTCCTTAAAGGCCCTCAGACAGCAGCAGCTGACGGGCCAGTGCAGCAATGCAGGCTGGTAAGAAGCACGTGGGTGAGGGTAAAAGAGGCGAGCAGGACCCACTGGTGCAGTTAATCCAAGTGGAGTTTCATTCCATAGGAGAGCTAATACCAAGAAGGCCTAACCATAGAGGCACAGCACAGGAGATGTAAACCAGGGTGGCTCAGTCTCGAGGAACTGCACCAAAATGGCTACAGAACAAAGGAACAAAGAGTTTTTATATGGGAAGGCTCTCAGGGGTGGAGACAAGGATACAACCAATAAGGATGACTTGAGGGTGGAACACTGGAGTGAGGGACATACATAGTAACCAGTTAGGGAGCAGGGAGGAGGGGACACATTAGAACCAACAAATCAGCAACAGAGTAACACAGAACTTTCCAGACATAAGGAAGGGGCTGCTAAGGGATTGACAACTTGAAGAGAGAGAAATTCACTTATCCATGGGCAGGGTCTTGATTACTGGCAACAGGGAGGTACCAGCTTGTTGGGTATTTGTACGAAAACGGCCATATGAACGATCCAAACTTCGCTGGGTGGAGAGGCCTCGGGGGCCTGTAACAGGGCTGCATACCTGAAGGCAAAGGTATTGTCCGAGAATAGAAAACTGACCTCGGCAACAAGATAAGAAAGCATTACGTATATGAGGAAGTGAAGAAGTTTTACTGATTTGCTATTAGAATATATAAACAATTTGTAGTAACCAGTAATAAAAGAATATTATGTAGGTAGACAGTATATGTAACCAATAAACATGAAGCACTACATATATAAGGGGGCTATTTTTAACAATAAATCGGCATTCTAATAATCATATTGATTATGTGTGAGTGTCCGTAAACCTCCGCGTCAGGAAAACCCACTTCACCAGCGGACAGCAAACTGAGAGGGGGACAACAGGAATAAATCAAGCTAAGGTACAAACATCAAAGTCCACTGCAACATAGTAGGACACCTCCCACTAGACCAGGTTGCTCAAGTCCTTTTCCCACCTGGCTTTGAACACTGCCAGGACTGGGACATCCACAACCTCCCTGGGCAACCTGTTCCAGTGTCTCACCACCCTCACAGTAAAGAATTTCGTCCTAAAATCTTACCTAAATTTCCCCTCTTTCAGTTTTTATCTGTTACTCTCTCTCCTATCACTACAGTTTCTGATGAAGAGTCCCTTTCTGGCTTCCCTGTAGCCCCTTCAGATACTGGAAGATTGTTACAAGTTCTCAATGTACCCTTCTCTGCTCAACACTAGAAGCACTTATTACGTTGCCAATGATTAAATTTCCATCCTGTTTACTTGTTGTTACTAACCATATTCTTAAGCATAAACCTAGGTCTTCTTTGTTGTTCTTTTTTCCCCATAAGAAATAATTTTAGGGGATTAGTAGATCAAACGAGGGGCTAAGTGCTAATGTTCTTTTCCTTTTTGTTCATTGTCTGGCAGAAGGTAAAATTGATGTGTTGAAAATGCCTGTGAAATCACAGCACTTGAAGTACCAGATTCCCTGGAAGCAAGGTACTATTTAATGAGCAAAAGGAAGAGCAACTATTGCAAGTAATTTATAAAGACCTTAAATGCCCAATGAGCTCTGTTACCCAAAGCAGTGGAGAAGGGGCGAGTGGGGGAAGAAGACACATCCAAAAAAAAACCTCATCAAGAAAACACAAGGTTTGTGAATGACAAATATAAAAAAGAGCATTTGTGTAGTCCTAAAGTAAAAGGCAATATGTAATGATGGTTGTGATATTATACCAGATAGACTGCCTTAATCTTTGTTTTGCATTTTTGTAGGTGGTGTTTTGCTGTGTTTTGTCTCCTGGACTTGCTTTTAAAATAAAGTATCAAACTCTTTAAAACTGTTTTGTAATTCATTTAGTTGAATGCCAGAGTTTCTTTCAGAAATTCTGACAATACTAATCAGAACGAGAGGCAGACTAGACCTGCAAGATCAGCTGTCACTGAAGATAGGATAAAAAAATTCCCACAGTTCAAATGAATAGTCGTTTTTTGGGTTTTTTTTCTTACTTGCTGAAAACAGAACAGAGGCATTGATAAAAGAGAGAGGGGAACCGACACCAAAAAGAAGTCAAAGCATTTTGAGAAATTAATAGTGTGTGGAAAGTCTCATTTTAAGGAAAAAATCACAACAGCAAGAAATTCAGTCTAGGATCTAAAATTCTTTCATCCATCTGTCACTAATTAAAAATAATGAAAAAGAGCATATGGTCTTGAAACTACAGGGAGTTAAAAAAGAAAACCAAAAGAGCTGCACTAACAGTGCATTTAAATAACAGTTTTCAGTAAATATCTGACAAATCCCCAGAGAGGAAGGTAAAGGACAGGAGGGTGACTTGGAATGAAGGACCAGAAAGAATTCAACTACTGTTATGAGTTTCTTTCTTTTTCTTATACTGCAAATCTCAGAAGTGATAAAAAACTTTCCTGGGACAAGACAAGGGGAGACAGGCTGAGAGGGAAGCCAGACTCCTTGTGTTAGTTTATATGTCAATGTTTTTCCGTGAATATCGTCCCTTTATAATTGCTTTTGTTGATCATCTCTTCCTCTAAATTTTGCTGACTGCTGTATTAAGAAATCATGATTGACTTTTTCTATGCCTGTACATTGAGTTCAATATTAACGAATAGAGTTTTCAAGAATTTAAAGCCTCTTACTTTTTCAACAATAATGGTCTCTAATCTCTTAAGATTGAACAGAAAAATGAGAGAAGAGAATGCAATATTTTGGTTTAATAAATAACATATGAAAAGTATTACACTAGGAATTTTAAATGAATATTTCTTATTACCACCACTTATCATAGACAGAATCTAGTTCAGTAGTTGCATATCATTTTTTCTTTCTCTACCAGTTTGCATAATGGTGTTTATCCTTTAACAACATAATCATACCTTCCTCATAATTCAATCTTATTACATTGTGAGTTTTATAAGAGAAGGTTTACATTACTCTGCAATTTCTCTTTCCTGCTTTTCCTCCTCAGAGAAATTTTCCACTCGTTATCATCCCTTCATCCGTATTCCTAGCAATTCTCCTTTCTCTCTGGCAGAAGTACTTTTGAGGGAAGGAAACATGGAATAATCAAGCAGTTAGTCTGCAGGACATGCATCCTTATCAAGAATTTTTTAATAAACCCACTCAGCCCTCAAAACCTATCTTTTTTTCTATCCAAGACTCTTAATCTGGAAAAGTCCTTTAAATTAAGTTTAAAGTCAAATAAATAAATGCTTGAAAAACTAAGAGCAATCAGATTATTTGCTTAAAAGTATTTGTTTTTCTTAATGCTGAAAAGCTACTGAGTTTATAGGCTTTTTGATGACAAAGGTCATTGCAGAATCAAAACATTTTTAAATGTTACAAAAATATACCATGTTTGGTACATGACTGCTTCTTCAAATTTTAATTCATGAAATTTGATGAGTTGCACATTTGGGTTTGGGTTTTTTTTGGTTTGTTTTTGGTTTTGTTTGGTTTTTTTGTTTGGGTTTTTTTTTGTTTTGTTTTGGTTTTGGGTTTGTTTTTTTTGTTGTTTTTTTGTTTTTTGTTTTTTGGTGGTTTTTTTTGTTGTTGTTGTTTTTTTGTTTGTTTTTTTTTTGTTGTTTTTTTTTTAATTTCAGGAATTGTTTCCAAAATCTCCAGAAATCTAAACTGTGAAGATTACTGGACTACTTGCAGTCGAGCACATCCATATATAGGAGATTGTTTCTTATATGTTCTCATTCATCCATCATCCCCAGATTGCTGGAAGCTGAGGAAGTGTATATAATAAGGGAGTGAGAAGGGAAGGTGCCACATACATTTCCTCCGTTCTTCCACGCTTCCGTAGGCATTTGCTGCTGGTAAAGAACATTTCAGTCAAGACAGAACTTTGATCTGATTCAACAGAGGTGTGACTTTCCTCTGCTGCTCTTCTCTCTAGATAGATACCACAGGCCTGAAAAATACCAAGTGCACAACTGACTAGACTTAAATTAGAACATGGAAAAATACCCACAGGCTTTGTCCAAGGCGTTATCCCCTCAAATTCTCAAAAAATCAAAAATTTATATTTTTTAAAAAGATAATTTATAATCTCTTTTACCCTGCCTGTACCTGCTAGAATCCTTCAGGATCTTCACCATCTATATAACATGAGACCTAGTCTTCCCATCTATCTAGGTCGCAAAAAAAAGGAGGGAGGGAAGAAGGAAGGAAGAACAGTTTCATTTAATGTCTCTAGTCTGTTTTCACTGACTGGCTCTGCCTGCACAGCCTCTGACAGTTGTGCTGCAGAGCACATTGGGCCAGACAGATTGGCTTAGCAGAACAATGGGCCAGCAAAGTTGGTCAGATCACCCACAGACCGTAGTGTGGGATGTAGAAATGTACTGTCCCTGGAATAGCGTGCTGGTTTTAGTTAGGATAGAGTTAATTTTCTTCCCAGTAGCTATTATGGGGCTGTGCTTTGGATTTGTGCTGGAAACAGTGTTGATAATTCTGGGATGTTTTCATCAGCAGTGCTTACACAGCATCAAGGCTTTTTCTGCTCTTCACGCCACTCTACAAGGGAGGAGGCTGGGGATGCACAAGGAGCTGGGAGGGGACACAGCCAGGACAGCTGAGCCCAACTGACCCAAGGGATATTCGAGACCACACTGGGTCACATAAACTCAGCATATAAACCTGGGAGAGAAGAAGCAATGGGGGGATATTTGGAGTGATGGCATTTGTTTTCCCAAGTTCCCCTTACGTGTGATGAGGCCCTTCTGTCCTGATGGCTGAGCACCTGCCTGCCCATCCAAATTAGTCAGTTAATTCTTTGTTTTGTTTTGTTTAATATGCATGGCTTTTGCTTTACCTATTAAACTGTCTTTCTCAACCCATGAATTTTCTCACTTTTAATTTTCTGACTCTATCCCTTGTCCCACAGGGGGAAAGTGAGTGTGTGGCTGTGTGGGGCTGACTTCCCAGCCAGGGTTAAACCACAACATATAGAAATGTACTAATGCCCCTACTTTGATCCTAGAATTATTTCCTTCATTCTATAGTAAAACCTAGATTTTCTCTGGTGTGCAAATCCTTATTTTCACTGGTGTGAATTACAGATAGCAACACGGTGATAACGAAGACTACCCTTTAAAAAACACGCTGTGCACAATGACCATCAGCTTTAACTTCCCAAGGTAATCTTTACATTTCACTCTGAAAATTAGAATAGCTTGTGTTCATGCTTCTTTATTCCCTCACTTCAAGGTGTTTTTTACAGATCAAGGAAATTGCTTGCCACTTGCCTCTGAACCCTGCTCATGGTCAAGCACAGGTAACACCAAATTCATAATCAGAATTTTTTCCTAATAACATATAGATTGCTTCTGGAATTCAACAGGTTGCTTGAAAGCTTGGTCCTCTGCACCTCATCAAAACCCAATTTGATCTTGTATTTGAAAAATTAGTAAGCTTCTGAATCACTGCTGAGATTTGTGAAAGTGGGACCTTTTGGCTTTTGTGTGATGTGCTCAGCCTTAAAGAACTAAGGTCTGAATTATTTTCTTCCTCAAGTGTACTTCAAAACAGAGCAGTGCCTATGCATCATAGTTCAAGTATCCTGAATATTGAAATAGAACAATCATGCATCAGATTACAATCAATTTAAAGTAATTTTTCTGGTTGGGATACAGGAAAGGAGGAATTATGCCATTTTTTACACATTTAAGAACATTTTTAAACCCTGTTGTAGTATTATCTATATCAGAACAGAAAAGGTGGGAAAAAAATGGGGCAGAAGGAAGAAAAATTGAGAGAAAAAAATCCAGAATGTAAATAAAACCCTCTAGAATTATAAGCCAATATATATGTATTGTGGTCTTTTTTTTTTTTTTTAAATCTCCTGGGTCTTCTGGGTTTTATATTGGTTATTGGCAGAGTGAATGACTAATTAAACAACTGAATGGGAAGGTTTCCAACCAGACCATTAAGATATATATATAAGAGGAAATCAGTGCCCTCTTTGCTCAGACATTTGTGATCAGAGAAAGAATTTGGGGGGAAGTACCATCAATGGATGAGGGAAGAGTCAGTGATTTCTAGAGAGAAATCGAGCCCTATAAAGTTGTGGCATCCAAGAAGATACATCCAAGGCTGCTGAAAGACAGCCATGGTCCTTGAAAGCCACTCTGTCAACTATAGAATGGTTATGAGTAGCTGAGATGTCTGTCTTGGGATCTCAGATCTTTCCTGTTTAACATCACATTGTGGAGCAGGAGATCAGGTGAACATTCTGTGATAACATATTTAAGAAAAGGTAAAAGGTGTTGCACAGCAGATGGGAGCAAGGAATGAGAAAAACCTGAGAGGAGCTTCCCTGCAGACACCAAGGTCAGTGAAGAAGGAGGCAGAGGAGGTGCTCTGGGTACTGGAGCAGAGATTCTCCTTCAGCCCATGTAAAAGACCATGGTGAAGCAGCTGTGCTCCTGTCGAGTAGGAGGAGTGAGAGCAGCTGGAGGGGGTCAGCCAAGATCAGAACCTACTCATGCTATGGCATTTCCTACATTAAATATTCTATCTTTTCAATAATTATGCATTTTTCATGTCAATGGTTACCTCCATTTACAAGGATACTGCCAAAATTCTTTCAGTTGTCAGTAGAAAATCAAATCTATAAAGAACATACAAATTTATCATTATAATAACAAGTGTCCATCCATCTAAACAACATACATTAAGCTCCTGCTATTTTACTTCCAGTAAGGAGGAATCTCTTTTCTCTAGATATAACCAGCGAGTGACATTGCTGTTGTCATTACCCACTCTGGAAAGAGTGAAATAGCAATAGTAACTGTGGAATAGCAAAGGGAATATTTTCACTGACAGAGCAGGGTGTTGCAGGATAGTGGTCATTGGCAGAAGACACACAATTTGGCAGCTGGTTTGTTTGACTGGTTTTGCTGCTTCATTTTCCTAGTGTTTACATATCCAACTGCTTTTTGGCAGAAAATTAACAGCATACTGAGATGGATTTCTGGCTGATTTAAAGAGGTGTGACTGGAGTGAAATGGTTCACTAATGGTTCAATCCATCAATTGCAAATCTGGCCTTTAATCTAGGTTGCTCTTTATTTTTCATGGTAGAAAAACTGCTAAGCCCCAAATAGTTATTGTCTCTTCAAGATCTGTTTCTGAAATACAGATCATCAGCTCACATACAAATGTTTCACAATAATCATAAAACAAAGTTAATTCCCAGAATCTCCTAATCACCATGGTAACACACTTGGGCAAGCACAACTGAGAAATGAAGATACCTTGAAAGATTTTTTGTAAAAAGCGAAAGGTCGTTCATGCTCTGACTATAGAAATAATTTTTGCAGATATTTTCATGGATAGTCATCAAGTCTACCTTTCCTTCCATGAAATGGCTCTGGAACCAGCATGTACTAGAAAATAAAAAAGTAGCCATTCCCTTTCAAATATCCCATTAGTATTAGGTTTCAAAATTCTACATGTAAAGCCAAATCTATCTTCCTCTTCCAGAAGCAGACCCACAGAGCTAAGGTCACATTCCTTATTGAGAGAATGCTGAAACTACCCACATTAAATAGAACCGAGTAACGCTAAACAAATCCTTTTAATTTACTTGGGAAGTGGGAAAAAAACAAAACAAAACAAAGCAAAACAAAACCACAAACCAACAAAAACAACAACAACGACAACAACAACAAAACCAGAAAGATATTTGTCATGTCTTTGACATTTTCTGCTTCATCTTCTGAGGCTACACTTGTTGCATGTAGCTTTTTGGGAAAAAACTCACATCCCAGCCTATTTGCCTCTAAGTGAGTCTCTGTTTTCTGAAAGGTTGCCAATGCAGTCGTCTTCAAAAATTTTCATTAATATCGTGTGGCTCATCTGAACAGAACACTTGCCCAAAGTTGCCAATGTGCCCTTGATGTACTCTTTTTGCTACAAGGAATAATGCAAAGTGTGCAAACAAACCTGAGTTCGTTATGAGGAGTTAGCTGACTTGTACAAACCTTCAAAAGTCTTTACTTTTGTTTGTTTGTTTGCTTGTTTTTAACCCTGCAGACTATTTTCCATGACAAATAGTTTAAGAATGTTTTATGGGGATTTTGGGGTTTTTTTTAGTTTTTAATTCTTTCAGTGTGAACTGGTATAGCCCAGTAAATTTTGAAGATTCCTGAGCAGTCTCTTCCCTCTCGAATCGCCCTCATGAGTATCTTTTCTACAAGACAGTCAGGTCACAGCAGCTGTGTGATGGTCTCTCAGTCTCTGGGTGTAAGAAATTTTCAGGTCATTTTTCCATTTCTTCAGAGTGTGGGTTGGAGGGGGAGGTTTGTAATTCATGATTTACAGACAGCTGAGCTCTACACATGATAACCTATGGCAAGTGATTTTATATATTACAAAATACTTCATGAGCAGTTCCTGCTAAAAAAATGGATCATGTACAATTGTAAATTATTGATAACACGTTTTCTGTAGTCTGCTACATTTGCACCCCGTCCACATCTTGCCAAAAGCCAAATACACCTATTTGAGAGCTAACAAAATAGGAAAAAGCTAATGACAGCAGCAGTTACTATGCAGCTGTGCCTCCCCAGATTGCATATACTCAGCAAACTTGCTCAGGACACTACTGTGTTCTTTTTTGGTGTTAATTGTTCTGAGTAAAATACAGAAAGCAAAATATTCCTCATGCAAACACAAAAAAACCCTAATGAATGAATGACAAGCCTATTGCTTTGCTCCAGCACAAAGTACTTCTATAATTTGTCCTACATTGTCTTTTCTCTGCAACTTCATGGCCAGCTTTATTACCTGCATGCCTTCCGTTACCTGCATTCCTCTACCCCTTACATGTCTGCATTACTGCAATCTGCTATGAACTCTCTGTGCTTCACCACTGTGCTCCTTTTAGGGAGGGCTGGCAAAGAGTGGCCCTTTCATCCTTTCTATGCAACTGCTCTGGCTCAGCCATGGAGTTTACCTTACAGATTGAGAAGGACAATGTGATCACAAAAAGCACTATGCCCATTCTCAACACTACATTTATTTCTCCAGCTTTCCCCCAGGAAATAAGTTTATTGAGTGAAATGTTTTGGATTTGATAAGGAATTTTCTTTCTTTCTCTTCAAATTGTGAGCACAGACCAGAGTTTTAGTGTTGAGGACAAACCAAATAATGGCTCATAAAAATGCTTTTTGCTTTTAGATATGATTCGTTTTCTTGAATCTGACACCTATATAGCAACAGTATCAAATATCAGATAAACGGAATCTAAGGCAAGAAGCAAGCTAAGTGTCTCCAAATTTACCCTTTCCCCACTCTTTCCTCTCAGGCAGATTTACATGATTAGTCATTTCAGATCTGTCAAAAAAACAAAACAAAACAAAACAAAACAAAACAAACAAACAAAAAAATCTGTGTCCATGCACAATGAAATTGTGATAGAATTAATAAAAACATTCTCATTTTCAGAAGTATTGTGAAATGAGGCAAAAACCTATAAATGCATGCAGGCAAAGGAATTCAAAAACTGTGGCTCATTAGTCAGAAAGAAAGCATGGAACAAAGCTCTAATTAAAACATTGAGAAAGTAGACAGGGAACAAGACTGATTCTGGTATTTGTTAACAGATAGAGACAGTGGTGGAGGTACATCGGGAGGCAGTCCAAATTTATTTCAGATGGGAGGAGATAAATGTTTTCGATCTGAACAAGTCACACCCGAGTCTACTGAACTCTAGACTGACCTCGTTCAACTCTCTTCCCTTTCTGTACTACAGCCAAAGAACACAAAATATGTGTTGACAGCTTTTAGCAGCCACAGTTCTTCTACTGTGGTAGAACTGAGTAATTCCACTGCAGAAAAACAATGCTTAATGAACTGGGCTTTTTACAAGTGCCTGAAAAAACACAGTCTCACTTCAAAGAAATTATATTATGAAAATAAGGCATGTAGTTCCAAGTGGCTGCACATGGACAGACTGGTGAACACAAGAAAATAATCAATAATATCAAAGAAATCACCCATCATGGAGTGCTGCCAGTGCATGTTCTGCCTTCAGGTACAAGGTTTTAGATACAATAAATAAAATATTTACCTTCCTGCACACTAGAAAGCAACCTTTCATTAGATTCAATTAAACTCCATCTGAACATTCAGTTCAGCTCAGTTTTGTCCTCCTCTATTATTTCTATTTCTATTTCTATTTCTATTTCTATTTCTATTTCTATTTCTATTTCTATTTCTATTTCTATTTCTATTT
The DNA here is from genome assembly GCA_013390045.1 of Picathartes gymnocephalus. Lineage (NCBI taxonomy): Eukaryota > Metazoa > Chordata > Aves > Passeriformes > Picathartidae > Picathartes > Picathartes gymnocephalus. The sequence goes on along the minus strand of WEKY01029185.1, from coordinate 30,528 downwards.
CTATTTCTATTTCTATTTCTATTCTTCTTCTTCTTCTTCTTCTTCTTGTTCTTTTGCTTCTTATTCTTAATCTTTCAGACCATCTTTCTAGTATCCAAAGGTTTTCCATGGCGTTTTAAATGATATGACTAACAACTCTCAGGTCCCGATTTTTTTCTCCACCACCTCCTGGGAAAGAAATACCTGTAATGATCTGACTTATTTTGCTTTGTGTTCTCCTTTTCTTCAGATGTATGTTGCCAGGTATTGTTAGAGAAAGCACTTAGAGTGAGAAGTGGTGACACTTATGACAGTTCCAAGTTCCTGAAGTGAATTACTTCACAGCCTTGGACTGCCCCCTGAAAATATTCAATTTTTCTCTCATTTGGTCTCCTGTACCTACAGACAGCTTCTTGCACCAAGGGACTTAAACTGTCAACCAAATTCTTCATCCCAGAGATTTAGGTGATGTTTTTTTCCCTTAAGTATCCTAAACCAAGAGCGGGAATACTTGAAGAGAACATGCAAGACCTTGAACTTCATTCATTTTCTAGCAAAATGCAGTGTAGAGCTGAGTGCTGCCTGTGCAGCTGTGGAGATATACTGTGGTAGCATGTTCCATTTAATATTTTTAAAGTATTGTAAACCTTGTGCATTGACAGGGCAAATTGCCATGGAACAACTGAGAGGCGAGGAGAACATGAAAACCCATCCTCCATTTGGATGTTCCACAGCCTTTTACTTGGAACTGACATTATCTGTTGTTCAGACAATGTGGACGTGAGAAATCCATATGTACTGAGAAGAAAACTTGCCAGTATTATGAATTTTCAAAATTGTAAAATATCATCTAGAAAAATATTAAAAATAAAATTGTGGGTTTTTTCCTCCCTTCTGTATATGTATATATAAAAATATATATACATATATATATATTACTCACGCACGCAATCTGTGTATGTCTTTGTATACAATGAGTAGGAGAAAGATGTATGAGGAAAGTAATATCTGAAACAAGTAGGGTGATCAGCTGGCACTGAAAACTTTGCCTCCAAGACCCTGCTTGTGTGATTCAGATTGAGGTACAAGAATCCAAAAGTATGTTTTTCACAAAATCCTCTTTGGCTCTGAAAATTTCATTTTTTCTGTTGTAAAGTGAAATCAAAACTGAGAACAGGAAAGAGCCAGTGAAATGGCTTCTCCTCTGCTCAACTGAACTCTTCTCACCTTGCCTTTTCCCATCAGATCTGCTGCAAAATCAACACACAAGAGAGCAAAAATGTACCTATAAAGAAGCTAAAGATAAAACCAGTTTTATAGATTACAAAATGTGAAATTTGTCCTCCTGTCTTTCCACCACTCTCTGAAGAAATGGATTTTAGGACATTTGAAACCACTGTTAATTCTGCTCAAAAGGAAGCTGTTTCATTACTAGCTATTCATTTACACCACACTGGTGCAAATAACTGTACTGTGCAGATGATCACCAAAGAAGAACTGATGCTAGACTTTTATAATTTTATAACTCAAATGGTCTAAACTTTAATATGAGAATAGTTTCTTTTAGGTATCTTCATTTTCTGGCACGCTTGTGGTTTTCAAGTGGATGCTCACCATCACATCTGGAAAACTCAGTCCATCAAACTGGTTACTTGAAAATGCTAATTGCTTATGAAAATGCAAACTTACATATTTCCAAATGAAGAAGTGGAATCTACAGGGGTGACATAATTTACTCTCAAAGTCTATCTCAGAGAAATTTCTCAGAGAAAACACATGAAACTCAGATAAGAATTTAACTTTCAGCCAGAGGACTTTTTTTATCTCGAGTCTGTAATCCAGGCCAATTTTCTAAAGATCTTGTTTCTTCTCATCTATTTTCTTTTAAGCAGAGCAAACTAACATTTAATCTAATTTTCCAGATTTGTAAGTTTCTTTTCAACCCTAACAGTGTGGTAGTGTGTCCAGTTTTCTTCTGGGAGAGATATCCCTAGAGATAAAGTATCCAGCACTTTACTCTGAAAGTTAAAAAAAAAAAAAGGCCTATAAAGTGGTAATTCTGTGTCACATTCACATTCTACTGGGTGCAAATCTAGAAAGTCAGATATATATTACATCAAGCCAGGAACAAATTTAGCAGGAGAGGGAAGAGTGTTATGAAAGGACTTTAAACTCCCCATCCACTTAGGTCTTTCTAAAATAGCACTGCATTTCTTCTCCAGATTTGCAAACCCTCCCAGCTAAGGAGAAATTCAATGAACAGAACATGGTCTAATAGAATAAAAAGAAGGAAGTCTAGTCCCCATTTTCACCTCTCCATTTGGACAGATTTCCAACATTTTCAGTTTTTGAACATCTAAACTGCTTGAAAAAGTTCCAAATGCTCTTTTGGAAGTATTTGAATGTACTTCCTAACCATGACCCTTGCTGGGTGTGGTATTTTCTTTTGATCTACACTAGGCGGTCAAGCATTGGGTAAGGCTGCCCAAAGTGGTTGAGTGACCATCCCTTAAAGATGGTGGGGACATGGTTTAGTGGTGGATTTGGCAGTGCAGGGCTAATGGTTTCATTTGATGATATTAGAGAACTTTTCCAGCCTCAATGGTTGTATGATTCTCAATTTTGTCATTATCAAACTTGCATGCATTCATGAGCCAACCCTGCCTCTTCACCATCATCATAATCTCTCTTTTCATGTCCAGCATCTTTTTATAGAAGAAGTCCCTAAAGAGATTCCCTTGATCAACCCAATACTTTCTCATTGCAAAGAACAAGTTGATGATTGGCAGGTTTTTTAAAGTACTGACAAACCAAGTCCCACATAAAATTGCCAGAAAATGCGAAGTGCAAGTATAGTCTTTGACTCACTACTCATCTCCCAGACAAGTTTTTCAGTGAGTGTTTTGAATTAATTTGCTCCTAATGATATTTTATATAGCCAATTGACACACATCTCTTCAAAAACACTTCAAAGATGCTGGTGTGAGATTATTTGTATCTACAGTCTACATGTTGTGACAGACAAATCTTTTACCATCTCTTCCCCAGCCAAGATGAATATAGTACTCAACTATGCCTACTCAATATTTATGACAGGAGATACTTTCTTCTGGTGTAATTTAAGATACATAAAAGAATCAAAAGTGTCTTGGTACCAGCTTTGAGTTAATCCTCAATGCTTCAAGTGGGGAAAAAAACTCACTAAAGCCAACCTCCATGAGGGAAAATAAAACCAGATTTCTATAGGCCATCATGTCCCATGAGGCAAAGTGGGTGTAAAGTTCTCAGTGTAAGTCAAGCCTGTGAAGATTATCCCTCATTATAGAGCATCATATGTAATACAATGTTGACATCTGTATGCTAAGTGGCACAGTGACCCACCAGCTGCTTTATTTTCTCAGGATGGCATGTGCTTTATGTCTGGGAACAGGGATGTCTGCCTGTTCCACAAGGAATGGTGAGCCAGGAGCCCAACACTGTAGCAAGGCAAGTGGGAGCATGGACCTCCCTCACAGGGGAGCCAGAGGCAGCAAGTCAGGCTCAGACACAGTTCAGGGATCACCCACCAAGTTTAGAGCCACAAGATGGCTCAGGTAAAGCCAGAAAGTTAGAGCAGGAGATCCAGGTCAGGAAATCAGGCATAGATGTGAATGCTGCCCATCTATAGATATTTCTGAGGCTTGCCATAGCTTTTGCCCATTAGATTTTCTCTCATGTCATTTTCATCTCATCACACTCTGCAAACTGTTTTGCTTCCAGAGTTAGTACATGAAGTTGTTCAGTTCACAATATCTGCAATGAAAACTTGGGACTCAGAGCTGATCACATCTTGTTTCACACAGCAACTGAGGAGCTGTGAACAACAAGCCTAAGAGGCAGCCGTGTAGTGACACAGAATGAACTGTAAAGGATATGATTGTGAATCCTCTCTTTGCCTGATATATAGCTTCACAAACCATAGAAGTGACTGTAAACTGATATACCAATTTTTCAGGAAGCTGTGCTTCCTTCACTTGGAATTCATGTATTCAAACAGATAACCTTTGTGTTAGAACCCAGGTATCACGCTACAAGAATGCCTTGACCACCTTAGAATGATCTGGAACAAATCTGCAGTCTCACTTGTAAAGATGTTTGATTTCGAATAATGTATTTAGTTTGCATTGATCTTAAAGATGATAGTTTTATAACCTAGTGATTAAAGAGTCTGCACTGCTTTTGCACTACTTTGATGCATTTAATCAAATTATTTTTCTCCTTTATGGGTCTTTATACCAATATCTAGGTTATTTATGACCTAGACTTATGACTACTTGTTAGATTCATTTGATAGAATTTGGCCCTGTAAAGGTACAGTTGAATTCTTCCTTAAAATCCTGTATTTATTTCTTCAATTAGAACAAGGACAGCCTAGAGTGATCAGCTCAGTGGAATTGTCAAATTCTGACACAGAGATCCTGTGGTTTTAACCCCAGCTGGCAGCTCAGCCCCATACAGACACTTGTTCACATCCTCCCAAGGGAAGTGAGAAAGAATAGGAAGGGTAAAAGTGAGAAAACTTGTGGGTTGAAATAAAGATGGTTTAAAGAGCAAAGCAAAAGCTGTACATTCCCGCAAAGCAAGATAAGAAATTCATCCATCGCTTCCCGTGCGCGGGCAGCTGTTCAGAAATCCCCAGGAAAGCAGGGCTCCATTGTGCACAGTGGTGACTTAGAAAGACAAACTCCATAACTCTGAATGTACCCCTTTTTCTTCTTCTTTCACCAGTTTTGATGGTGAGCATGATGCCATATGGTACGGATATCCCTCAGGGTCAGTCAGGGCCAGTTGTCCTGGCTGTATCCCCTCCCAGCTCCATGTGCACTCCCAGCCTTCTCACTGATCTGGTGGTGAGGAGTAGGAAAGGCCTTGACTCTCTGTAAATACTGCTCAGCAGTAATGAAAATATCCCTGTGTTATGAGCACTGTTTTCAATACAAACCTATACTAGGTACTCTGAATAAAATTAACTCCGGATATGTGGAAGACCTTTATTCAGGCTGCCTGTTTCCGGGTATATTCAGAAATTGACCAGAGTGCTAAATAGCAATCACTGTTTTGTGATTCCCTATCTTTTTCTTAAATTATGAAATTGTATTTACTTTCTGTCTACTAATCATTTGTAATTGCAGTGCCTTGAACCACAAGGCTCCAATACTCAAGGCTCTGGCGCAATCCAAGGCAGAACTGCAGAATCAGCGGACAAGAGGCAACACAGTTATCTTGACCACACAAAGCAGCTCACTGTTAAGACACCACAGTATATTCTGAGCCTGTTCCTATGGTTTATACATTGGATTGCATTAATTTTCTGCCTTTTATCCATACCAAAGTCACCAGTAAAATAAGCACCCTGCAAAATCACACAATGATACAATTCTATATCTTATAAAACAACCAACAACACATACACCCTAAAAACAGAAAAAGAATAATTAATATTACTCATTATTTTCCATGATGCACTCATTTCTGATAATGGAATTTAGCAACATAAAATTAAGTTACTTGATCTCTTGGGAGTGCTTGTTTTTAGCCTGAGTGTTCCTGGATGTATGTGAATGTGTGTGTGTCTGATCCTGTGAAAAACCCTGCAAAAACAAGTTGTTCATCAACTACCCCAGTTGACACCATTTTTAAGTATTTCTGATACTTTGCCATTGCAGGAGATTACATATATGGTAAAATAAACAAGAGCTTCATCCTACCTGTTATGAACCTCTTCTCTCTCAAGAGTTACTGCCTGGCTATAAAATGGATCACCCATGAAGCAGGAAAATGTAATATGATCAATTCTCTTCAACGTTAAACTTCATCCATAGAAACAGAGATTCTAAATTCATGCTTAGGGTGAGGCAACAAAGGTGCTTTATCATTAGTGTTCAGCAAGGCCAGACAGTCCTGTGGGAAACCAATTATTAGGTTGTGTTTCCATGTCCAAGTAAACTAGGAAAAGTTAATACACTTGGAAAAGGGAAAAAAATACCTGAGTGGGGTCTCTACAGGAATTCTCAGTGACGAAAAAACATTCATTTTCCTAACACTACTGTAATAATCATCTTTTAAAAAGGGACTGGAACATCCACTTAACAAAGTGAACAGAAACTTTTCTTATTGCTACCAGGAGCTTCCAAGCATCCAATTTCTCCACATTATTAGGGAATCATGGAGCAGTAGCCTTGGTCAGTTCTCAAATGTACACTTAGCTGCTTACTCCTCCTCCTCACCTCGACCCCCTCCAACAGGACAGAGGAAGAAAAGTTGATGGAAAAGCTCATGGATTGACAAAAAGACAGGTGGATTTCTTAATAGTTACTGCTGTATGCAAAACAGATTCAACTTGTCAAAAAGTAATTTAATTTAATGCCAATTAAAAAGCATTTGAGTAGTGAGAAATAAACAAAATAATAAAACAACACCCTGTTGCCATCAGTTTTTTAACACAAACTCCACTGCTTTGCTTATTCCAATAAAGAAGTAAGTAAACAAATAAAAAAATAAAATTTTGGGGTAGTAGAAAGCAAAAGGATAAACACCAAAAAAAGTGAAAAATTCAAGTGAAAATTCTCTGTTCTTGTCTCTATTGAGTATGTCAGACAAAACAGAACAGATTCAGCAAAGAGACAAAATAAAACAAGAGTTCATTATGTCTTACATTTTCATGGTCACTTGAGTTTTCAGGAAAGTCAAAGCAGTCAGTTCATATTCCCTTAAAGATGAAAGTTTCCTGAGTGTCTCAAATCAATCCTAATTTATGGCCAAAAATGGGATGCATTTATTTGTACAATGCCACACACTGCACAAGTTATGGTGACACTGAGTAACCCAGAGCAGCAAAATCAGTACTTGTACTAGCAATGTATATCTGCATATATGGTAAAGTAGCAAAATTGGGATCATATAAGACATTTTATTGTCCAAAAGCTGGTCATCTGGAAATGAATAAATTACCTCAGGAAAATGGGGGGGAATTGTTCGGTTCCTTTTGAATTTTGGTTCTTAAAACTCAGCTAATTATTTTAGCTCGTTTTATACTGTTAATGTAAAATCATTTACTGGAGGCAGTAAATTCAAGCAGGGAAGAACACTCCTGTAACATGCCAAAGTTTGAGATACAGCATATATTTTCTTGTTGTCATATGATTTGCCACGTTATAGCCAGAAAAAACCTTAAGTATTCCAGAATAGATGGACTTACTTCTATGAGAAATTAATTAATTTGGTTAAATAATCTTGATGGTGAACTTTTCCACATTAAAATCCTTCCTCAGGTTTCTCCTCCTTCAGAAGCAGCTACACACAATTTTCTACCATTTTATTCCTCAAAGATATTTGTTTCCTCTCAGTCTTTTTTTATGCATCATTTTTTAAATAGCACAGGAAAGTATGAACCAGTTTCAATAAGAAGACAATCTGCTGGTGGTAATGAACCTAGGCAGTGGTAAGGGAGGCCACGTCCTCCTGAGCTGAAGTTTAATCCTCAAGGGATTAAACAAGGGGTTCAAGTGAGTGCGTGGACTGTAAAGTCTATGCTTTAGATGAACAAGAAATTTCTTGATTTCAAGTTAAACTTGAAAGTTGAAGTTAATCTTTTAACTTACTCTGAGAGCTCTTGCTTACTCTAATCTTCCTTATGAACCCTATTTCAAAGTGTTCAACTCTCTCTAGCTGTCCATATTCACCTTCTGAAAGATTTTTGGGGCTTTATTCCTTCACTGAGCTACCAGATCAGCTGTTTGAATGCACTGTAAATGCATTCTTGTGTGCTCCACAACCTGTTCTTGACGCAGACTCAAGGTGTTTTTTCTGGGAAATTATTCAGGATCTGGGCTGGGAAACTCAGAGGCTAACCTCCATTTCCTAATGCTAGAGAAGGGGCCAGAGCAAAAGTTTTGTGAGGAGAGGCTGAAGAATCTGGGGATATTTAGCCTGGAGAAGAGGAGGCTCAGTGGGAATCTTACCACTCTCTAGAAGTACCTGAAAGGTGGCTGTAGCCAGGTGGGGGGCGGTCTCTTATCCCAGATAACAAGTGATAGGACAAGATAAAATGGCCTCAAGTTGCAACAGGGGAGGTTTAAATTGGATCTTAGAAAACTTTTTTTCACACAAAGTGTTGTAAAATTGTTGCGGCGCGGGCGCAGGCTGCTCTGCACCTCAACCTTCGGAAGCGTCCCCGCGGGGGAAGGCGCTCCGGTCGGGCGGACGGGGCTCACCACACTCACACCCGCAGCCGGTGGGAATAAGGCTACGGAGGCAGGAGGGGTTCTTCAGGGGTTCCCAGCTGGGTTTACTACAGGCAGAGGTCGATGCGTACACAGCGGCGGACCTCGACGCCCACCTCGACGCTGGAAGGGGCAGTGAAGAAGAACTGAGGGTGGAGAGTCCCAGGGTTTCCTGAGGGCCTGGGGGAGGGACTTGGGGGGGGGCAGGGTATGAGGGTCAATGGGGGGACAGGGAAGGAGTGGCCAGGGGAGAGGAACTGGGGTAACTGACTACTGGTCCTTGTACTTCCATGGGAGAAGCCAGGACCTAGGGCATGCCCTTCCAGGGCACCCATGTAAAATATTGTAACAAACTNCAGCGGCGGACCTCGACGCCCACCTCGACGCTGGAAGGGGCAGTGAAGAAGAACTGAGGGTGGAGAGTCCCAGGGTTTCCTGAGGGCCTGGGGGAGGGACTTGGGGGGGGGCAGGGTATGAGGGTCAATGGGGGGACAGGGAAGGAGTGGCCAGGGGAGAGGAACTGGGGTAACTGACTACTGGTCCTTGTACTTCCATGGGAGAAGCCAGGACCTAGGGCATGCCCTTCCAGGGCACCCATGTAAAATATTGTAACAAACTGCCAGGGAAGTAGTGGAGTCACCAGCCTTGGAAAGTGCTAAAAAAAGGTGTGAATTTGGCACTTAAAGACATGGTTTAATGGTGAACATGGTGGTGCTGGGTCGACAGTTTGACTCGATGATCTTAAAGGTCTTTTCCAACCTTAATGATTTTATGACTCCAGGATTCAGTGATTTTACAGTCTATTGCACAGAGTTTATCCTGTGACAATAATGTGTGTGTTTAAGGAATGGTTATGGACACAAACACAAGCACCTGAGCTTCAGTGTACTGAACTAATCTTCAGTACACATCACCTCTTCTGGACTCTCTTACTTCATCCCTAAGGTGTAAAAAAAATAAAAGAAAAAGAGGGATTGTTGCCTGTGGTCAGCTAGAAGTGAAGCAAAGGATGATTTCCTTAATGGTTTTGAAAATTTGCTTTAGCTTTGACCTTTAATACTCTTTGGTTTATGCTTTTGGTGCTTTTGGAGTCACCCCTGTGCCTTGTCTGATACTGCCTTCTGGTAGTAAGAACTGCTATTTAAAATGTGAGCAGAACATCAATGCCCTGAGCATGGAAACAGTCACAGTCTGCAACAACAAAAGCCTGACCCACTAAAATTTCAGTCAAGGGCTTCAAAGAATGTTATCAATGTTTAAAAAAAGCATATCCTTAAATCTGTCTTATAAACCTTGGCCTAAAATACGCAAGTACAAAAGAAGATCAGTCATTCCTGAGCCAAGGCATAGACTTACTACTTTATTTTAATGTCCTCAGTCCTATAATATTCATCTAATAATTCCCTACTTCATCCCCTTAGGGATAACAGTGTTTTCCCTACTTTTTATTTTTAATCTTTACTGTGACCCTGTCTCCTTCTTAGTGAATATTTACATGGCAGTTAACACAATGGAACCTCATCCTTGACAGACAGATTTTCTATTAAAGGAAGAGAGAAAGGAAAAAAAGAAAAAAAGATTTCACAAGAAGTCATACATGCAAATCCTCCTTAATTTGTATGGAGTGCATCAGGCTATCACATAGATATTATACATACATACACATAGAAATAAAAACGATTGAAAATTGGTTTAGAAAAGCAGCTAGCTGTGCTGAATTTTATAAAAATCTGTCAACCTAGTTGTCTGCTCATAGCATACCAGGATCACTTGTGATGCCTTTGCAGACTCTGCGCTGTCATTCAGGCAGAGACTGGGTGAAGATGCTGATGCCTTAGGAATAAATTCAAATTATTACCATGATGGGGATGTGACCATTCCCATGCTCTATTTGATAATGTTGCAGGTATTGCAGTGACACACATTATCTTCCCAGCTGCTAACACATCTCAAGAGACAGAGGGGGAGGGGAAGAAGTCCAACCCAATGCATAGCATTTTATCTAGAAAATGAAGTTTTCCTTGTTTTATTCTCAGCCAAACAAGTCGGCAACCTGAATTTCACAGGAAATATCTTGTCCTCCTGCAGACATGTGTCTGTAGCACCAGTGTGCTAAAGGTTAAAGGTTAGGTTTTGCTCTTGTTCTTACAATGGGAAATGCTTTATTTGGCACTCAGTCCCACAACGGTAAAGAGCATTGCAAGGGAACGTCCTCTAATGGAGGGAAAAAAGAATGTCATGTCACTCAAAGCATACCCTTAGGAAATCAATTTGCCTCATAGGGCCTCCAAAGATGTGTCACTGCATGCCAGAGGACATGTCTGTTATGTATTTTGCCTAATCTAATAGGGCTTTTATCCAATGTGTCTTGAGATCTCCCTCCTCCTGCTAAACAAAAGATTCTAGGAGCAGAAATATAGTTGTGCCAATGTGCTGTGAGCCTGGGTGAACAGGCCTGTCCTGGGAGTACAGAGTGCCTCTGAGGAGATTTATGAACAATTCTCTGAGCAGCCCGGTCTAGTGCAAGGTGGACCAGCCCATGGCAGAGGGGTTCATCTTTAAGGTCCCTTCCAACCCAAACTATTCTGTGATTCTATTAATATTTTGGGCCTTTGGTACTGTTTGTTGGGGATGGAGCAGTTCTGCAAAAGCCTGTTTGGGGAGGCCATTGCAATGTTCTCTTCTACCACAGAGACGTTCCTAAACGACACGTTGGGCTGCCATGTCCACAAGACTGAGTTAATCACCATGGCTACAAAATAGATAAGGAAACACAGAAATATGTGTGAAAATCCCCTTCCCCATAGATATTTAAGTCTATGGGAAAGCCTAGAGTTACAAACTTCATGAGTAAAAGCACATCCTAAAAAAATCACTAGATAGCAAAATTGGAACTTTCATCAACTAGCAGAAATCCAGAATTTAGCTTTTGAAAATGAATGTATAAAGGAGTAACAAACTTTATTGAGGTCTTTATAAATGTTTTCAATTCTCACCAACATACAAAGATGTCATAATCTGAGAATATAATTGGGCTTGCTGAATGTCTACAGACAGACTAACATACAGAAATGTTAGAGTAAAATCTTTCCCCATTTTGCCTTCTGTAGTCTCCATCTGTAATGACCTCTAACATTTCCTCATTTACTGCTTCCTCTATGTCCATTCTAAAAGATGTAACAGTCTTTGCAATGATGTTAAGAAAAAATCACAACCACAAAAAAAAAAATCCCACAAAAATAAAACTAGACAAAGAAAAAACACCACAAAAACAAAAGACCAAAACAAGAAAACCCCAGCCAATCTATCAAGCAAAAGCATACTCCACAAATAATTGAAAATCCCTTTCATGATTTTTTTCCTCCCTGGTTGTCAAGACCTTGGGAGTCCACGTGGAAGAACATATTAATAAATATATGTAAATCTAAAAATATGACTGATAACAGGCAGTGTGCTTTTCTCTTCCTTTACCAATCTAACAGAAAGATTATACTGTTATACAACTGCGATACAAAAAAACTGCCTGTGTGCACAGAAGGAAGTTAAAAAATGAGTTTTGAAAAGTACACAATGTTGATGCTTTTAATTTATGGACAGAGACACTACTATATCAAAGTAAACAACATCCTTTACGACTTTTAAACATGCGCACTATTTCAGGTTGCATTCCAATGAGTGTGAAGAGAGTGACATTATTTTCAGTGCTGCTCCACATCATTAAAGAAAACAATACTCAGAAACATCTTTCAGCAGCTTTGCTTTCTGGCTTTCACTAGTGTATGGGCCTCTCGTCAATCAATAATGAAAGCAGCAGGGAATTCGTCATTTGTTAAAGGAAAGAACAGACTGAAATAAAAACCAGCAAAAATGAGAAAGGTATGGTAATAGAAAAACTAAAAAGACTCTAAGATTGCTTAAAGAAGTGTAAATGGTTTTCCCCTGCCACACTAATGATAATTCACAGCTGGGTCTATAGAACACAAAAAAAATTCAATGAACCAGGAAAAACAAACTCCCTGTGGATGCTTTTGATGATTCCAATAATCTTTTGATGATTGAATTGATAAAGGTAATATCATTGCTGAAAGATTTTTAGATTTCTGTGAAGTATTTGATTTTGTAGTATATAATATCTCTTTCTTAGAAAACTAAAATGATAATAAATCAACATGGTCAATATTAAATGGATGGGAATGTGATTACACCATGCATCAAAGGATGACTGCATTTCTGTAGCTTTTTGCAGGCAGAGCTTTTACTGACTTCCTGAGGAGATGCAGACTGAATCTACTCATGTTCTGAGCTATAGGTCCGTATGGTATTCTGCTGCTGAATTTCCTGCCTATAGTTAGTGATCCCGAGCAGTAATTCTTAGGTAAAGTACTATGTCTCCTTTTCTGTATGCAGTCCAGGAAAACAACTGTGACATCCTCACTGAAATTTGCCAGAAGGTCTGGAAATATGTCATTCCATTGCAGAGTCATAATGATTTAGAGATTTTGTGGATACAAGAAGGTCAGGGTGATTTAAGTCCATTGTCATGGTTTAACCCCATCCAGAAACTGAGTCACTCACTCAATCTCTAACAGTGGGATGGGGATAAAAATATGATCTCAAGAATTTCCATTAGGCCTTAGCCTTTGTGTAATGAGTTGGGAAGTGAACTGTCCCTTGGTCATATCAGGAACTCTTGCATGGCCAAGGTGGGAGCAGTACTGAGGTGAAGGGTGAGAGAGCAGATAATCACTCATCCCCTGACAGCCTTGGAACCTTCTCTACCTTAATCAACGCCTGAGTGGAACAATGCTATTATACCTGGAATTTTGGAAACTCTGGTCATATTGTTACAGGAATTTTGGAAAAAATGTCCAAGTATTTTAGAAACTCCAGTGATTATCAGCCTGAGGATAGAAGTTTTATGGATTCTTAAACTCTGTCATTTTTTGCTCCTATAAAAAGTGGCCCTAAGGGAGGCTCTTCAATGTCTGCAGGACCACAGGATGCAGTGTCAGCACCTCTCTCTGAGTGGGACCCTTCTCAGAACTTGCCAACTCTTGAATTTGAGATACTTGGTGGACCGCCATCTAAAGCTGATGATGAGACCTAGGCTGATACCCCAAGTCCTTGAAGCTCATTAATCCTAAGCCTGATTTGAGAGATGCAAAGGCACCTGACACGAGTATTTCTGTGAACTTGAGGGGAATTTTTCACAATACACCTTTGTACCTTCTTTATGTCTACGTGTGAATTGATTTAAACACCTTATAGCATGTATAGCATAAATATTGCCCTCTCAGATCTATCATTAAGTCACTGTTATAGTTGTATTAAATTCAATTGATCATTTTATAAAAGTTAACTTTATCAATTGATTAAGTGCTGCTAAATCCTTTAGACAGAAACCATTGGTCAAGTTTGAGTTTAAGTTTGAAAGGAGGGTCCACTCTGAAACTTGTAACTCAGTGGAAGGTTCTCTATCCCTTGTCACTCTCACCCCTTTTCACCCTCACCCTTTCCATCCTTACCCTTAATATCTCCAGCCTCTACATCAATCGTTTTAAATTTATTCTTACATAATTTTCTGTATGTTTCATCCATGTAGTAGGGAGTAGAGTGAACCTTGCCACCGAACTTTGTTGTCCTTTTACAGATTTTTATTAGACCTACTTTTCCTGATACCTTTGCCAGTGATTTCTTTAAGCAGCCTAAACAACTCATTTGCAACAAATTAGTGTGATCAGCAAGATGCTAAACCAGGATTCATGACAGTGTGTTTAGTTTGGGGGAATATTTGGAGAAAACGAAAGAAAGTCACAGCTATGCTAGCATATTCCACAGCAACTACAAGAAAATAGGTCTCACTGAAGGATAAGAAACAACATCTGCAGTAATGAATAAGGATTAGATGAATACTGTGGCATGTCCAGTGTAACAGCAGTTGCAGTTCATGTTTAAGTACTTTGCCTATCCTGTGAAAACATCAAGAGGTATACCCTTCCTACAGGTATTAGGCAGCAGTAACCATAAAGTGATTAAGAAAAAGTAAAAAATAGATTTTAGTCCTTTGTCCTTCCGTACTGACAATAAAAACAAACAAGGTCTGTGACACCCATTATTCATCCCATTCCATTTCAAGGTCTTCCACTTGGCACTGTAACATCCTGGCAAACCACCTAGAGGTCTTCCACTGAAAGTCAAACCCTTCCAGAAAGGTGTATTGGATATATTGTGAAATGGGGCTACAGATATATTCTGTATTACAGAAACAGAAAAGTTGAGTCCAAGAGCACAGATGAAAACTAGGGAAAGAAGAAGAGGAAACTCCATTTAAAAACCAATCTTCCCATATTCATTTTCTTTTCTCTTAGTTCCATATACATATGAAAATTAGAGGAGTAACCAGATTATTTGTTTGTTTATTTATTTATTTATTTTTGTGAATTGCTCCTGAAGGAAAAGTCCACAATTTATGCTTAAGGTATCTTTAAGGATAACCATACTGTGAAAAAAAAATTAGTTATAGCTTGAATATCTCTGCTCAAAATACTTCAATTATTGAGAATTATTGATTACTGGATACTACTGATACTGGTAGTATCAATAAATGTTTCCATGTAGTCTAAAGCATGATGCATATGTCTGTCTCAGAAATGTAATTCTGTGGAAATTTTCTACCTTGTTATTATTGGTTTGGCCTACAGCCAGTATATTAAAATTTCTTATCATGTTCCATCCCGCCAGCTGAATCATCATCTTATCAAATCTCAGACTACAGCTGTAAATGAACAAATTCCTTCCAAGAAAATGTGATTATTCTTTTCCTACTCTTTTATTCTTGTAACATCTCAAGGTTAAAGATGCACATTGTAACAATAGAGAATTATCTTTGTGTTTTTTCTATTACAATCTGCTTACCAATGATCACAAATAAAAAATGTTAAAATAAAAAAAGATATATGGTTTTATAGCTGAAAATACTTTGAAGATCTTGAGCAGGTAAGGCTTGCATGTGACAGGGACAACTACTTAAAATGTTCAGTGAAAATATATCCAACAGAAAAATTCCAGTGAAAAACCCCAAAGAATACAGGTTCATGTGAGGCTTGCCTGGTTTCTGGAGCTTATAATATCTTAAGCAGAAAGAAAAGTTTTACTTTTTAATTATTACAGAAAAATGTAGTAATTAAGTCTTGTGAATGCAAGCAATGAAAGAATAATTTGAAAGTGCAAGAAGGCTAAGAATATTGATTCATCAATAACTCAAAAATAAAAGTGAAATTTACAGCTAAAAGTAATATTACTTAGAAAAAAATTCAAATAGAAAGGAAGTACTTTCTTCAAATTAAAAAATTTAGTAAAGACAAATCTTTTTACCAGTTTTGATACAATACTGATCAAAGGATATTTTGAAGAAACATAATGTTTCAAAGTGTTAAATCCTAAACATTTCTGCTGCAGAATGGAATTTATTTAATTTTGCTTCAGAGCATGCATGAAAAACAAAATGGCAGTCTCAAGATATTTATATAGCTATTTAAATTCCCTCATACTGAATTTAAAGATACAGAAGCATGTTTTGTGCAAAAGATATCTGCTATATAATATCAGTAGTTTAAAGTTCTGATTTACATAAACATTTTTAGAATGAAAGATGTAGACAAATATGGGACCTCCTGCTCTCTGACCACTTATTAATCTCAATATATTACGCTGCAGGGGAAAAAGTCTTCCTACTACAGTTACGGGATTATATCGAAGTTGGCTTTTGGATCCCTGTTTTGGAGACATGGCAGCAAGTGTGAGCATGGACAAGGAGAAGAAATAGAAAAGACTGTATCTTCTCCTTTCTATTTGGTGGGGTCAGTAGAACTTCCAGACCCTTCCTTCCGTCTTCTGTGTTTGGCCTTGAGAAATAAACATGGAGCAGAGGTGAGAAAGTGTGCGACTGAGGGAGGGTAGTAACTGTCCATGAAACTTTTCAGGAGGGGAAACACTGGATTTTAGGGAGGAAGAACTGTAAGTTCCCAACAGATCATTTGAACAACGCACCTCCAGCAGAGACAGAGCCTCACAAATCACAGTGCAGAAGCTGACCTTGAGTGTTGCCCATTTCTCCTACTGATCTTTATCAGAAAAATAAGTCTCTACTATTTGCAGTCATCATGACTGCTACATGTTTTGACAAGACCAAATACTCTCCAGTGGCTTCACCTACCTATGATTTAAGTAGAATTCCTCAGCTGGAAAGTTTTTATTAATACTCAAGTGGCACCAGACACAATTTTTCAGGGCCCAAATTCAGGTTCTCAGACACCTTGACACAGTTCTAATAATCCTATTTTCATTAGTCTGCTTAGGTAGAAAGAACAAGACATATTTTAGTTCCACATAAAACATTGCAATTGCAATCCAACTGAGGTGTGTTCTTGTAATTAGATGTAGAGCATCAGTACACCTCACAGTGACTCTCAGAGTAACCCCGCTGATGGTGGTGGTTTATTTTGAATTTATATAGGTGCATCTGAGCTCTGAGTGTGGCACTAAATAACTAAGCTGCTTCTGCTCTTAAGGAAAGCTCTACTGTTCACATCAGAAAGGATATAGAAATGTGAACATATTGGAAAAGGCTGAAGTGGAAATAAGATACAGCAAAAACTGGTGTTTTTTTAAAGGCAGGAGAGGAAGATCATCAGTTCTGTACAGAACACCAAAGATTAACAGTCATGCTGGAAATTTTGATCTGATCTCAAGACGCTTACAGAACACCAGCTAAAAACAAAAGTCTTTATCCATGACACATTTTCTGGGGAAATTATATATTATTTACTATCATGATGTTAGGTTTCTTAACCTTCTCTAAGCTGTATCTTTAACATTTCAGTGTGCCACAGGGCAAAACAGAACAGGTGATTTGAACTTATTTGAGTTTTCTCTGAAAAGGCTAAAAAAGTGCAGACCATCAGTTACAGGTAAGGCCTGTTTTAAGGAGCCTGTCTCTTTCTTCCTGCTTTGGGGATGGATATACTTCATTTTAGTGCAATCAATTAAAACTCACATGCCTAAGCTAAGCTACGAGACAAAACTCAGAACATGTTGGAGACACTTGCCACATGTTTAGTGGGTCTATCTCCTAATGGGGTTGGATTTCATACCTGCAGGGAAAAACCATAGTGCATACCTGAACCAGGCATCCAATTTCAGAGGGCAGAAATTGGGTGAAAATATCTACTCTCTGTTTCCAGTTTTAATTGTGACTTCATGATGTTCATAAATATGAAATTTTGAGAGGCAAACTCTAGATTACATCTAACAGATGTTGAGTTGATGTGTGCTGGACTTTGTGGTTGCCATCCCCAGTGCTGCTATAATAGATAAACTATAATTCTGTTTTAGTCCATAATAGTGCCATGAATCTACATGTGATTGAAAGGCATGTGAAGGTTCAGGGTAGGTAGGATCTGTCCAGGAGACTTGCACTTCCTTTTCCCCTATGCTTTTAACAGATTCTTGAAATGTCATTTTATTGTCCTGTCTTTTAATCTGTATAGAAAGAAAAACAAAAACAAAAACAAAACCCAAACAAAAAAACCCCACCACAACAACAACAACAAAAAAACCCCAAACAAAAACAAACAAACAAAAAACCACCACCACCGCCAACAACAACAAAAAAACACCTTAGTAAGATCCCTTCACTTCTTTGCTTGTCTTGCTCATTTACATGCAGACAAAATCTGCTCATTTCATTTTTGGACTAAAAACTAAGCACATCTTTAGCTCATAGAAAGCAGCATTGATCCATTCAAGTATTCAATAAAAAGGCACCTAAGCCATTCTTAAATAGTGAAAAGATTCTGAAAGCTTTTGTAGTGCTATCCAAAGAGGGATGAAACATCATATTTCATGTGATGTTCCATATGAAAATTCACTATGCAAAAGAATCACAGACTAAACAAACTAAAGAAGAAAAGAAAACCTTGAACATTTGAAGCCTTCAAATGTTATGAGAAAGTGGCAGCCAAAACCAACCCCACTAACCTTTCACCTTCAGAGGTAAGGAAGGAAGTTGCAAAGGAAGAAGCAACATGATTGCTTAGATTTAATGACACTCAGTGTGATTTTTAAGAATACAGAAAAATAAATGTGATGTGGAAAGTTAGATTTTTCACAAAAGTTATTTACTAGAACAAAGAGAAAATAAAATAAAAGAATATATGTTGTTAGATGGGTTTGTAGAGATTAGTTTCTTAATTAAATAAAATTTTTAGTGTTTGAGTTCTTGATCTGCATGCAAGGTGTCAACCAACCTCTCACTGTTCCTGATTATTTCAAGAGTTGGCTGTGCCTTTCCAGAGTGAACAAACAAAAAGTATAATTTAACTGAGTCGTTGATAACATTTGTTTTTCCACAGATCACTGACAGCCTTCGCTTTAATGATACTATTTTCAGATAGACGGCTGATGTGTTGATGATAAATATTCCATGAAAATAGTTGTATTTCAGTATTGAAATATAGGTTCTGTGAAAAGTTCCGTCTAGAAAAGATGGTTTAGAGGAATGTATCAAATATCAAAGTCTGTTTGCTCACTGCTGTGCATGTTACTGGATTATTGATAATTTTTCAAAAAAAAATGCAAAGCACAGCTACCCAGATATTAAAATATTTTTTTCTCTGGTATTCCAGAGGATAACTATTTCTGTAGCCTTCTCTGGGATCTCAGCTGGGACTGTTATCATTTTGCTCATGGGACACAATCCTATTCCCTGAAAGAAAAACTTTACTTTTGGTAGGAGAATTTGACTAATAGTGATTTGGGAAAAGAAATGCAAGAGTATGAAAATTCTATGTAAGCTGAAGCTTGAGGATTAAAGATAACAATATCTACCAAACTGATATTCGAAACACCACTCATGATACAGAACTGCTTAACTTTTTAGTCACCTTTAAATCAGGGCTTTTATATATGATTTTCATTGTCTATGAAGCCAACAAAATAATAGCAAAACATGACACAAAAGCCCTGGGTGTTTTTTTGCTTTCATTTTATATATTTAGCAGATAATTTTATCATTTTGTTTTCTCAGACCCATTGTGTGGATATCTGCACTGTTTGAACTATATGTAATGTAGGAGTGTTTCATAATGACAGTGTTTTTCTTCTTCATAAGTTCCAAAAAACCCCAAAAGACAGAATATGTAGTTAAGCCTACTACATAAAATTGTAAAAGATAATTTACTAACTAAAAAATAACACGTTTCTTGAAGAACTAGAATTCTTTCCTAAGCAAGATATTATTCAATTGTTAAGTCAGTTGGTATTATGATGGTCTTTGTTTTAAAGGAAACATTTTGTGGCCATAAGACAAATTGTGATTGATAGTATTGCTACTGACATTTAGTGGCTCAAAAATCAGATTGAGGTAAGCTAAAAGTTGAGAAGAAATTTTAAGATCAATTTTTTGCTTTTAGAGTCATACTTTTAAAAGCTAAAATGTACCTGCATATATATTTATATACTTATATATTTAGAGTCCTCCTTTGGAGTAAAAACATGTTTGAAACACCCTTTCATGTGTTTGCTTTTGCAAATAGACCTTTGGAATTTTTTTTTCTGACAATTTATTAATCATGTTTTTCAAAAGTTTTGAAAGCAAGATAGACCTCAGAAGGGCTGTCATTTTAATGTTATTTTCAATTTTTACTTTGTGGAGTTATTTGCATTCCAATTCTAACCAAATCCTGCAAGATCTCAGTCCAAAGGTATGACATTTTTTCATTCTTCGTAACACTTCTGGAATGCCTTTTGTTACAGTAATGGATTGTGAAGAAAGATTGTTCTCATGATAGCATTTTTTGTTTTCTATAACATTAGAGAAAATATAAGGTCCAGGACAAGAATTTTCCTTGCTCTGATTATGTCACTTTGATCTCTACTGTATATAGAAAATGTCTAAAAAGACAAAATTTTTTTCATATTTCTTCAGGGTATTGGGATTGTCATTCTGCAAATAAATCAGAGATGGGCTGTTTCCTTTCCAAACACATTTGGCTCCAAATCTTCCTCTTGTATAAAGCATTGTTCTAGCCTCTGTGTTTTGTATGTTAAAATCATATCCAATGTTTCTGTACCCTTTACTGTTGACTGAGTTACTCTGGAAATCCATATAGACATAATGATGCCTAAAAGGCTACGGAGAGTGCTCTAAGAAATAAAATCATGCAGTTCCTCAAAGTTCACAGAGGTAGACTGGCAAAGACAGGAATTCGACTCTATCTCATGAGCAATATTTGAAAAGCTAAGCCAAGAGGGCCAGGCTAATTGTAAACTCTAGGAAAAAAAATCTTCTGTTTGCAGGAATTGTTCCTGTTTTTCTTTTTCCATTTTCTTTTTTTTTTTTTTTCCTTTTTCATCTGTTAGTTTGGTTTTTTTTTGGGGGGGGGGCGGGGGCTTGAAATGATTGCTTTTCTTCATCAGACTTACTTGGCATACCAAATAATGTGCCAGCTGCCTCATGTCTTCACTGGGCATATATCAAAAACCACTCTGGATGCCACCTGTTTGATTACTCATCTAGTGATGCCAATTTCTATTTTGCTTGAATGTGCTATGAACAAAATAAAGAGAAACATAATATATTTTCTTTTTCTAAAAAATGAAGTTGAAGAAGTGGTAGTTAAAGACAGCTGATCAGAACTGAATAGGTTGTCTCACCAGTTAAATAACTATACTGAATTTGAAATGATAGACAGTATAGCCTGGCTGATTACACCTGAATTGCTCAAACCTCAAATACTATTTTGTATACCATGGCCTTTTTTCCTTCAGTAGAATAATTTTTCAACACAATATGAAAAATGTCTGTGCATGTGTTTGTAAATTGATGTATAAAGTTTCAATTTTATTTACATGCACTTATATACAACTGCAGGTATCTTAAGATATCATAAATATGAGAGTATTTTTGAACAATATTTGTATACTCTTTCAACTGAGTTACTTGCAGTTTAGGAAGAAAAAGAAAGAATAGAGAAATCTATAAAGAACCTACTAAAATTCAAGTACAAGATAAGAATCGAAAAGTTACTGTAACTTTAAAAATATCTCATAACTGTAAAGGGAACCTATATTCAGTAGTTCAGGTGTAGATGCTGACAATGCGGAAGTCTGAAGATAGGAAAATTAAGACTATTATTACGGGTACCAAAGGGTCCCAGGAAGAGTGGATATATTTTAAGAAAGAAACCTTGAAAGCCCAGGAGCAGGCTGGCCCTAAGTAACAAAGATGAGCAGCCAGGGAAGAAGATTGGTCACACAGAGCAGGGAACATTTGCAGCAGCTCAGGAAACAGAAGGAGGGTATATCACCTTTGGAAAAAAGACCAGGAAACCCAGGGAGAGTTTAAAGTTATGGGTAGGTCAAGCAGAAAGAAAATTAAAGGAAAAAGACAACTTAGATCTTAAAATAAAATCTTCTATACTGTGTTTTGAAAAAAAAAAAATTAAAAGAAAAGGGGCAAAAAAACCTTCAAATTTAATCGGATCCAGAAGGGTATAGAGTCAGAAAGGATGAGGAAGGGGCAACGGTATTTAATGCCTCCGTGATCTAGTGTCTCAAACAAATATAAATGTTAGAATACTGAAAAGTCAATAGGGATGGGGAACAGACCAGGTAACATGCAATCGGAGCAGAAGGGATTAGCACACTGCAGAAAAACTGAGCAGACCAGGGAGCCAGGGGAAGAGCTCGCTAAGATGCTCTCCATTATTTATTATCACTCCAGGCCAGTGACCCTTGCCGAGGCTGCTCTTGGCGTTTCTGGGCTGAGCCGGCACGGAGGTGTCACAGTCAATGGAGGGCCATGGAGAGGCGGCAAGTCTGACACGGACAATCTTGGTGGCCGTGTGACTGCGCCTCTGCAGGGCAGTGAGTGCCCTCTCTCCAGGCTGTCCTCCTGTGTTCCAAGTCCTGTGGGTCTTGATGAAGTGACTGGTCTGGAGACCAGTCCATCCCCGTGGAGGGGCGTGAGGGTCACCCATGTGACCTCTGCTGCTGCCTGCGGCGGCCTCCAGGGCACCTGTGGGAAGCAGGAGGAGACCTCTGGGATGGAGGTGGCTGTGTGGGCACGCTGTCCCCCTGCATGCTGGCAGGCCCAGCTCTTCCCCAAGGCAGGTGCTGGCCACGGCAGCCAGGCTGGGCTGGGTTCCCAGCTGCACTTGCTGTCTCTGGGGCATTCCTTCACCCTGGCCATCCTGGCAGTGGCTCCTCCCCAGAGCAAGGCCTGGTGCCAGGCCTGGCCAGCAGTCTCTGCCCCCAGCCCTCCCCCAGGTCCCACTGCAGCCTCTCCCTCCATCCCCGTCCCTCACCTGCTGCCGCTTGGTCAGCAGTGGCCGCCCGTCACGGGACTGGCAGTGGGCATTTGCCTCCTGCCTCTTGGACATCTTGGCAGTGCTCTGAGGAGCACTGGCCAAGGGCACCTGGAAGAGCTGCTTCCTCCTGAGGGAGCTGCTGCCTCGTGAGAGAGAGCTGCTGCCTCCTCAGAGTGCTGCTCTCCTGGGAGTGGCAACGCAAGGGGTTTGGCCCTACAAGAGCCCTCCGGGTCTCCGCACGGGTCCGTGTCACAATGGCCTGTGGGCACGATGCGACCGCGGGTCACAAAGGCCCAAGGTGGGCACGGCCGCCCCTTGTCACAGAGAGACATGGAGATGCCCTTGGTCACCAAGGCCATTTTTAGGACTTTTGGCCCTCGACTTTGCCTGCACCTGTTCCTTTCCCAATGACGTGCAACTCTCCCTTGTCCCACTTTGTGTTCCTCCCCTAAACATCCCCAAAGAAGCCCTGTGCCCTGCCAAACTGCTTTTCCCACCCAAGTGTCCCACTCCTTGGCCCCTACCTCATGCAGAAAGATAATCAGTAAGGCAAAAGCTCTGTTAGCACTTCATCTGGCCACGAGTGGAAAAGATGATAAAAAGTGTTTGTTTATAAAGATTAACAGGAAAGGAGGGCCAAGGAAAATCTCCATTCTTTATTGGATGTGCAGTGGGAATCTGGTCACGAAGGGTGAGGAAAAGGCTGAGCTACTTAGGCTACTGAGCCTTCTTTGCCTCAGCCTTCAATAGTGGGCTATGCAGAGGTCAAGCAGCCCCCTGAGGCAGCAGACAGGGACAGGAAACAGACCAGAGCCCCTGTAACCCAGGCGAAAACCGTTAGTGACCTGCAGAGCCACTTAGACGCTGACCAGTGTGTGGGGGCTGGCTGAGAGTCCCCCCAGGGGGCTCAGGGTATCCAGGGGAAGAGCTCGCTAAGCCGCTCTCTGTCCTGTGTTGTCAGTGCTGGCCAGTCAGGGAGGTCCCAGATGCCTGGAGGTGCCAATGTGACACCCGTGGCCAAGAAGGGCCACAGGGAGGATGCGAGGAACTGCAGGCCTGTCAGCCCTGACCTCAGGGCCCAGCAAGGTTCTGGAGCAGATCGTTGTGGTGGGGATCACACGGCCCGTAGAGCACAAGCGAGGGATCAGGCCCAGCCAGCGAGGGTTGAGGAAAGTGAGCTCCTGCCTGAGCAACCTGATGTCCTTCGAGGAGCGGGTGACCTGCCTCGGGGCAGAGGGAATATCTGTGCACAGAGTCTCCCTGGACTTGAGCAAAGCCTTTGACTTTGTCTCCCACAGCAGAGTCCTGGGAAAGCCGTCAGCGCAGGGCTTGGGCAGGTGCTCTTTTTACTGCATTAATATTTGTATACACAGGCGAAATAGCACTCTGGTCCTGATTACTATAAGAGATTTGATAATCAGGATGGCTTGGTAAGAGCAAACACAAGTGTGGGGATTTAATCAAGATAGCTGAAGATTAAATTAAGACTTACCAGAAAAGTAAATTACTTCAAGTTCTGCAAGTAAGAGATGTTGTAAGATGCCTAAGTTAGTTTATGTGATTATTAACCCAATCTTTGTAGTAAAATATTACTAGCCTTTCTAGAATAGGATGTAAACATGTGTAGTCCACAGTAAATTTAGATTCTGACCACAACCAGTCAGTCTCTCCATCTCTCTTCATCGCAGGTAGGTTAAGGAGCTTCATGCCCTGATAATTTCTGTGAACTTTTCTGTCCGGTTCCTAGTGTTGTCCCCATGTTGTAAGTGCTGCGTCTATTTATATGTATATATACATTTATATATCTTTATTGATTATCTGGGTGAGGGCATTGTTTCTACCGTTTGCAAATCTGTGGACAACACCAAGTTGGTTGGTAATGTCGAACTGCTCAATGGCAGAGAATTTCTTAATAGAGAGCAGGACAGGCTGTATTCATGGGCAAAGTCCAAAGGTATGGGACTCTACAAAATGAATTGCTGGGCCCTACACTTTTTCCAAAACAACTCTCTTCATTTTTCCCGGCTGACAGAAGAGTGGTTTGAATGTTTCCCAGTGAGAAAGTACCTGAGTTGCTGGCCAACAGCAGCTGAACGTGAGCCGGCATGTGTCCAGGTTGGTGAGAGGGCCAATGACCTCCTGGCCTTCTGTGTCAGCAATTATGTGGCCAGCAAGACCAGAGCAGTGATTGTCTCTCTGTGTTGGGCACTGTTGAGGCCACACCTTGATTTCTGTATCCAGTTCTGGGCCTTTCAATTGAAGAAGGACATTGAGGTGCTGGAGCAGTTCCAGAGAGGGTCAGTGAAACTAGTGAAAGGGCCAGAGCACCATCTTGTGAAGTGCACCTTAAGGAGTTGAGGTTTTTCAGCCTGGAGGAGAGGATGTGCACGGTTGTGATCTTATCACTCCACAACTTTCTGAGAGGATGTTTTAGCCTGGTGGGACTCTGTCTCTTCTGCCAGACAACTACTGTTAGGATAAGAGTACCTCATCGTAAGGTGTGCCAGGGAAGGTTTAAGTTGGACATCAGGAAGAATTTCTTCACAGAAAGGGTCATTAGACATTGGAATGGACTTGCCAGGGCGGTAGTGAAGTCACCATCCCAGTAGGTCTTCAAGGAAAGACAGGATGTGGCACTTAGTGCCATGATTTAGTTGACGTGGTGTTCAGTCAAAGGTTGGACTTAGTGATCTCAGAGGTCTTTTCCAATCTGTTTTATTTTGTGTGGCTCTATGTGACTCTATGTAAACATGCAGACAACAAGTTCTCCAACTGGATATGTATCTGAATTATATAATTCAGACCTTTATGAAGCAGGATGCAAGAGGAGAATACAAAAAGGATTTTTTCTTCCCTTGTGGTCATTATGTGCATTCTCAGAACATAGATGAATTATAGGTAGGATCAATTGCTACATTCATGTAGCAAGTTGACTAGGCACGTTTAGTTTGGGATACCAACAACATTGACATCTATGACAGTTTTGTCATTAAATTCAGGAAAGGCTCAGTTAAAGAAGAAACACCAAGAGAGGTAAAACATAAAATATGATAAATGTAAGTAGTACTGTTTCAAATTTCAGAAACTGTTTTTTTCAGGTTTGCCTGTCAGTTGATGTATAGGGAAGGAGGAGTTTCCTTTTACAGAGGAAAGAAATTAACTTCAAATTTTTTCAATTATATCATTTGATATTCATCTGGGTATGGACAATATACCTCCTAATTATATGGAAAATAGTAATCAATTACTTTTCAATCAGTTTTTTAATAGTTAAACAATCATTGCCATTGGCTCTCTACTGAAATGACTTTACTGTGTCACTGTTATAGCTTATACATGTTCCTGTGAATTGGATATTATGACTGTTGCCCTATTTTGAGCTATAAAATTTAACTTCGTTCTACATGAAATACAGTGGAACATGTTAAAATGGTTTCATTGAAATAATCCAGGATGAAAATACGAGGTACTTAAGTGTTTTGTGTTCAATTACTGTTAGTGTAAGTTGATCCTTCAAAGTTCTCTGCAGTTTATAGGAGCAGAAGATGTGAAATTCTATACTTTAGGTTAAAGTATTTCTATATTATCAGCTTCTTAGGGTGAAGACAATCTTGTATTGTGCATTTATGAAGAACCTCAGACTTCCAAATCATACCACAGATTATTATCAGTGAACTGTTATTTATACAAATATTAGGTTCATAGTTGGTCTGTGATATAAATAGGAATGTAGCCAAGCAATTAAATTATTATAAGGCTTCAGTGTAGTCTATAAGATATTTTGAAGAAAGACATTATTCTTTGCATTCCAATAAAATTGGTAACTGATTTGAGATGTTACCAACATAATAGAGCTACAAATGTATAAACCCATTGAGTTCAAAATATGATTGATTCTTTTATTTCAGAAAGTATGCTCCTTGTCCTTTTGCTTTAATGCCACCCTTAAGTATGCCTTATGTAGGAAGGGTAGAGATATAAATTATCCTTTAGTTTTCCCTGATACTGATACACTTGGCTTTATTTAGACAGTTGATATACTGTAATAATATTTTATTGCAGTAAGTGTAATAATTTTATTCTTATCTTGGATTGCTCTAATGTATTCCCTGGAGTTCTCTATTTTGTTTTTGTCTTAAAATATTAAACTGCAAAATCATGAAGGCTGGGAATATCATTTCATTATGACTGTGAACTTTTGCCAACACCACAAGTTGTTGGTCCCCAATTTGACAGTTTGACATACATGCAAAACTGCTATCAAAGAACCAAAGGTATTTGTATGTGGAAGAAGAGTGTCTGGAGAAGGCACTTCTGTGCCTAGTGTGTGAGAGACAGTCTGAAGATCTCCCATTTTTGCCTCACGACCATCGTCGAGGACAAAGACTGAGAACCCTAAAAACCCCAAACTTTTGCGTACAGGGGGGTCTGGGCCAGGCCTGGCTGAGGTGGGATGCCTGCCAAGTGTTGCTCGCAGGTGTGTGCTCACCGGACCAAAGGACTGGTATGCATTCCCATGGTAACCAGTGTAAGAGAACAATGGACAGGTTACGGTGGACTGGTGCTGGCTGCAGAGAGGACCTGTTCTGGCCTGTTCTGTACCTGTTCCAATGGACCTCAGAACAACAGCTCCAGCTGCCTCTCGCTCCTGCTGTGTTTACTGTGAAACAACGGAAGATTTCCCCACCTCTTTGGCCTGCAGCCCCCCGCTTTTGGAAGGACTATAAAAAGATCCCCCAAGTTAACTGAGTTTGAGGCCTACCTGCGGAAGAAGATGAATCTATTGGCTGAAGACTTCTCCAGACCATGAGGATATCGTCTCTCCGTTGGTAGCTATTCCCCCCTTCCCCCCTTTCCTGTCTCTTTATTCTTTATTTCTGTTTCTCTCCCCTCTATTGCATTATTGAGTTGTGGGCACTTAATAAAGTGTATGGTTTTGATTTGAAGCTGAAAAATCCCTCGTGTCTTTTGCACTCTGAGATCGGGTTAACGAACCACCACGAATCTCGCTTGTGTTAAGCAGATCGTGACACTGGTGCCAGCTGCTGAGGCAGGGTGTCTGTATCATCCCCAGTCCTGGTGGGAATGGGGAGTGTGTGTATATTCACCAGTAAATTCATCTGGGACAGAGTATCAGTCAGAAAGGGCTGTTCTGGTGCTCACAGGAGGAACTGCAAGTGTGCAGGGCCTGAGGGACAGCTGTGTGTGTGTGTTTGCAGTGAGCACCAAGCTGGACCAGCAGGCAAGCAGGGGACCCATGGGGCAGCTAAGGTGGCCTGGCATCCAAGCAGGGCTGCAGGGACAACAGAGGAGCTGTGGTGTTGCCTGAAGGAGTGTGTGTGAGCCACCATGAATGATGTGTTCTCTCTGCAAGCCAAAGAGAAGGAGGGGACCTGGCTCCTTGTGTTTTGTGTTCAGTCCGCATGTGAGTCCTGTGTGTGGCAGTATGTGTGATCAGCTATGCCAGTATCCTCTGTGTCTGTGTCTGTGTTTTTGTCTCTGGGACATGGGCCCTCTTTTGCTATTGGCTGAAGCAGCAGCTGGGAAAGCAGCAGCTGCACCCTCCAGTGTGAGCAGAGACCCTAAATCCTGGGCACTGGCCTGGGCTCCAGCAGCTGGGCAGCAGAAACCTGAGCTGGAGCAGCTGGAGCAGGAGATCACATTTCTTACGTCACTTAGCAGTGTTATGACAACACCTGTTGACATGGCTTTTCTACAATAAAAGATTAGTGGCTGTGAGAAGGCAGGTTCCTAAGTCCAGTGACAAAACAGTCTATTTCTGCTGAAACCTGAGAACTGTCGTACATATGCACAGTGTGGGACTGCATGGCAGATTGATGTCACAGGCAATCCTCAGAAGAGCCACTTTCTTACAGATATTGGTGATACATTGATTTCCAAGGATACTGTTAAAAAGTATCAGTAATTCCCTTAACTAGCGTAATAGTAGCACAGCTCCAGAGAATAAATTGATCAAAGAATCTTAGAAACAATCAAAATTAATGAAGTTTAGGAAGACCAGAAAAGAATAGACAGTGTCAACTAAAAAGCTATTTTGGAACTTTAAGAGCAAATCAGATTAACAGATGTTATTTATGTTGAAGGAAAAGATACTGACTTTCTCAGAGAGCTAATTCAGGTCTCAGTTGAAACTTTTTTTTTCAGTTTTAATATCATTGTTTGCATATGAATAAACCAGTCATTTTTAAGGAAAGTGCTTTTCATGAAAAATATATTTTTGATTTTTTGTTTTAAAGGATACATGATTCAGTCTTTAAAATAAGAATGTACTTTTGGATTGCTTGTAGATCAGCACATGGCCCAGTAACTTGAGCTTGGTTGAAGGAAATACTTAATGAAGTTATCTTGGTTTTCCTTTAAAGACAGAAAGCAGTGGAAATTATCTCATTTTCTTTGGCAGCCTGTCCCAGTAATTAACCATCTTTGCTGTTAAGAAGCTCATTTCTCACTGAATCTTTTTCTGGCTTCATCTCCTAATGTTTTATTGTTTTTATTACTTTCTCTGCTACAGTGACAAGGTCTTCACCACATGCAATCTTCTGTCCATGAAGAAACCTCTGCCCTGTAAGCAAGTAAACTTTCAATCTTCTTTCAGTTTGGGGCAGGAGAGGGGGTTTTCCAATTTAAAACAAGGCATTTTGTAATTTTTCCCATTTCTGATATACTGTAGTTTTTTGAAAACCTGATCTCCAGATTTACAGATACTGTTCTAAGTTTAAACAGTCCCCCAGTCTTTCACAGAATGAAAACCAAAACCCCAAAACCACCTAAAACCTTTTCTTTCAGCATAACTGCAACCTCTGTCACTCACTTATTATGGAGAATGTTCCTTTTCCAATCCCCAGGAGTGTTTAGCATGTACACCTGTCTCACAAGTAAAGCAGGGATTATATTTCTCTTTAAAATTTGGAGAAGCCTTTGTGAAAATACACTAGAGGAATAGTGAGGCACCACACAGAGACAATGAGGGATAAGGAGAAAATGTGTGAGAAAGAGTCCTTCAAATACAAAGGGGAGATGAGGAAGAAGAGGAAGAGAAGGAGGAGGGCAGGAGGGGCTGCAAGCCTGGAGCAGGGATCACCATCAACCCTGTAGATTCAACATTTATTTGCTTTGCACGGAGGTCAATTTCGTATCACCATCAAACATGGTGCTGTTCAGATGCTGAATAGCCTGCCTTTTTTCAGAGTGCTGATGGAAGGAAGCTAATCTCTAAGTATGTCAGAATTAGAAGGGCCTCAGAACAGGACAGTAGCTAAAATTGACCCAAAAGTTTCTCAAAAAGAAGGGAGTGAAAAACCTGGAACAGGTTATGAAATGAAACAAAGGACCCATGAGGCAGATAATAATAAGAAGAAGAACATACAATTTTAAAATTAATATTGATCTAGACGAGGCAGATAGAAATGTGTTCCACATGTCTTTGAATGTATGAGGAGGATATTAATAGTTACGAAATGGCACTTGCAAAAGAATTTAAAAAACCAAAAATGCCAACAACTTTTTTCACAAGAGGTAGAGTGCAGAATACTTTGACATTAATTTTACAGGGCCTGATTAATCTACATTCCTCCTGTGAAAAGTGTCACAAATTTCTCCTTGAAAATATGGAATTCATAATTCTTAAAGATAATGTCACAGAAACATGATGGTCCTTGTGACTAGTCCATTATAGAAGTGGTCCCACTGGTGGGTGGAAATATCAAATTAGAGATCACTTATTATTTTTCACATCTCTAATCAGAATCTAACAGCTTAAATAGTTTTAAAGCATAAAAAGCATTGAAAAGCCTCCCATAAGAAGTCAGTTTATTTCACACATTCAAAGACTTTGTAAGGCATCTTCTTTCCACTGTGACAAACATGTTTTCTACACTTTCTCCTCTCCTCTCCTCTCC
>WEKY01029184.1:223145-253794 GCA_013390045.1 Picathartes gymnocephalus | reverse complement strand
AAAAAAAAGAAAAAAAACCACCACCCCACAACCACCCACACAATAAAGCTTGCAAATTAAAGAAAAATAGGTTTGGGCAACAGGTATTTAGATGAAAACCTCTTCAGTGTTAGCCTAGAATAGAAGTCTAAGAAGCTCTCCTCCACTCAGCACCAGCTGGGTGACAATATAAGATTTCCTGAACTCCAGATAGATATTTCTGATTGGTAACAGGGGAAGTGGGGAAGAGGTACTCACTCCACCACTTGTAGCACAGCTGACTGAACCTGGCACAGCAGTATTACTGGGGGACTGACTAATTGAAACAAATTAATATTGATTTTATTCAGTTTTTCACAGCTCCACTCAAGGTCTTGTTTCCCTAGGTTCTGCAAGTACACAGCTCTGCTTTCTAAATTAAGCAGTTTTATAATCCTCTCCCATAATAATACAGGTTCTTAACACTGGTCACTGTAAAAGGCAGAAGGAATAATCACAGAATCATTTAGGTTGGAAAAGATGTCTCAGATCATCGAGTCCAACCTTTGATCACTACTTGATGGCACTAAGTGCCGCATCCAGTCATTTCTTGAACACCTCTGGGGACGTTGATTCCACCACCTGTCTGGCCAGTCTGTTCCAATGTTTAACAATTCTTTCTGTGAAGAAAATTCTCCTGATTCCAAACTGTACCTCCCCTGGCACAGCTTGAGGCTATGTCCTCTCATCCTGTTGCTAACACGCAATTAAGTGCCAGGAGAGGATTAAGGATGGCCAGAAAACATAAACAGGTCCGTTTTACTGGCAGGCCAGAGGGCAGCTGGTAAAGGACACAAAAGGCAATCATACCTAATACCCCAGAAACTTGACCCCCAGAGCTCCCCAGCAGCTGCACAGACACATCACTGCTGAGAAGGCAGAGCAGATAAGCCTACATGTTTATGTAGGCTTACATGGTGCAAATGAATGTGCAGTTACCTTTCTACTGGTGCTCTGACAGAAGAGACCTACCTGCTTCTGACACAAACTGCAGACCACACAACCATTGCCAAATGCTTACACAACATAGCCTAGTTACGAACAGAAAGGTCGTTTCTGTTTAACAAAGATAAAACCAAAGCTGTTTTTTAAGCATAAGTGAAGGGAGAAGATGAAACAAATACACCTTTTCTCTTCATAAAACCAGGAAAATAAATGACATTTATAACAGCGTGATTTATAGATCACTTTTCCTTGCTTTTCTCAGGGGAAGATCAGAAACAGCCACAAATAGATTTATAGACAGACTAACCCATTTAAATGTTAAATTGCTATCCAATCTGGCAAGAGCTAGAACATTAGTGCCTGGCTTTCCTATCTGTTGACACTCCACACAGCAAAACCTTTCAATTACAGTGAAATTGCTTTTCTGCTGGTGATGCAGAAGAGAGTTTGGGTGGGGTTTTTCTTATAACTCGATGCTAAGGTTTTCCATTGGCCTGGGCATCCCCCAGGAATTAACTTCTCTCAGTGATCTGCCTTTTCCTTTTCCATGAAGAGTTTTGCTACAATTGCTACAAAGGTTCAGATAAGCAAGGTTCATCAACTGCGTTGCATTGCTCAAGAGTCAGATTCCAGTTGAGAAAGTCTCAAGGTCTTAAGGTAGATATGCCTGATCAAGACACCATTCCAGGGAATGGCAGATTACTCAACAGGTCTGTCTCTTATGTATTGTTCACAACATCTCATAATACTTGTGTTTCAGGTACTTCACACCCTCAGTCACTTCTATGGGTCAAACCTTTCAAGCACACCCAGTCTCCCGTAATGCACCTCAATGCACTGGAGCACGAGGTGCGGCACAGGTAACAGAGCTCAAGGCTCATCACTCCAAGGGAGAACACACATTAGTAAAGAGCACAGGGACATATGCTCCCACTCCATAGAAAAACCTTGATATTTTGTGTTGTTAACCACTGCATTGCATCTATCCAAAGCTGGTAGTTCAATTAAATATATAATTTCAGATTTTCCAGAAAGAAACCTAAATATTTCAGCATAAGAGTCAATGAAGTAAAATTCCTTTACAGATCATCCCTGTACTAATTTTAGAAATTCCTAGCTAGCTAGTGGAAGTCAGGGAAGATTGATTGGATGTGTTATCTGGGAGGCTGTATCTTTCAGCACTAGCTTTCTTAGTAATCTATGGTGAAGCTTCAAATTTAACATTTAATAAGGTCTCTAATATTTAGACCACAAGTCATGAATTCTGGTGATGACATATGCAGATAAAAATTAGAAAATATAATGAATAATGAGTAGAGCATGTAAGTAAAAACCCTGTCAATATGAAGCCAAGAACCTCAGCACATTCCCTAATAGTTTGCTTAAGCAGTTTTATAAAATGATCTTTTCTGCTTCCAAGGGATGTACTAACTCAGCAATAAGTAAGTGCACATTTAGATGTGAGGAAAAACCTACTAGTAAGGCCTAAAAATATGGTTCAATTTCTTCCCAACACCATATGTATTGAGATAGGATTAGTAGTTTTTTAAACATATTCCAGCCCACATTTCTTCATCAAGTCTCTCAATGTTTCATATTAAGCTTTCCTCCCGTGGCTCTAAAAGTTTAAGCACTCCTCCACTGTCCTTCTGCTTGCCATTTTGCCTGGTGTCACTAGTCTATTAGAGCAAATCTCTCACTCATGGAAATTCTTCTGCTATCAAGTCCCATATTGGTACTCCTCCTCACCAAAAAACACAATAAAATATGGCTATATTGCACTGATACTTTGCAGCTATCTTGGAAAATCATCTTTAAAGAGAGCTTATGCTAAAAAGTACATAAAAATAATTAAAATTAAAATAGAAGTAATGTAATTTCAACATTTTATATGAATAGACAGAAAAATTAAACACTTCCATTTCTTTTCCTTCAGTTCGAGAGGTTCATCTCTTCTTGTGCCAGCTGCATTACTTTGAAGTTATACTTGCACACAGAGATTATTTCCTCTCTCTTTTCACTTCCCCCCTGGTATTCACTTCTCCCAAAAATATTAATAAAACTTCGTATAGCTAAATGCAAACACCTCCCATCCTGGCAGGAAATAGAATCTGTAACTGTCCTGAAGGTTAATAAGCTAGAAATAACACATTCACACTTCACATGGTTATGTGAGTGAAATAAACATAGAATTTCATTTTCCATCTCAAAAGGGCAAAACAGATACGTACAGAATTAGTGCTACCTGGTTTTTATTCTCTTAAATAATCTGCACAGTGGTAAAGACTCAGGGGTAGAAATGTGTTTCAAGTCACTTACCCCACGTAACCACGAAAACTGTAACTATTGTATTGCTCTGCAAATGTACTTACTGTAACCACATGTGAAAGTTGCTGAGAGGGGTAATTCTAATAGAAGAAGGAAAGGTAAGAATTAAAAGGTCATTTTTCTTCTTAAGAGGAAGTACTGGAACTGGCAGCAGGAGTTAGGGGGGCGAGCAGGGAGAAACCAGTCATGCAGATAAGCAGGGCCAACTGGCCTCCTTTGATGAACTGGGTGAGGAAGTACTAATTTAAAAACCCAAGGTGAATGACAAAACATCTACAAATAAGTTCAAGATGCTGGAGGTGCCAAGTCTGACCTCACCATCTAGAAGTCTTCCAGCTTCTGAATCAGTCCATAGGGGCCTGTTCAGAACCCTCCTAAAGAGCAGTCAACCATCAAAACACAGAGATACCAGTTATATCAAGAATACCACATCTGCAAGGCTTGT
This sequence comes from Picathartes gymnocephalus, assembly GCA_013390045.1. Classification (NCBI taxonomy): domain Eukaryota; kingdom Metazoa; phylum Chordata; class Aves; order Passeriformes; family Picathartidae; genus Picathartes; species Picathartes gymnocephalus. The sequence goes on along the minus strand of WEKY01029184.1, from coordinate 250,058 downwards.
TATTTAGAAAGGTGTGTAATACTCTGTGCACGTATACATTAAAAACTGATGGAAAAAACCATGTGCCTTTTTGATTATTTAATCTGATAGTCCACTCCATTATATCTGAAATCAATTTATTAATCTAAAAGTCAATTGAATATTTATAAGCATCGCATAACACTTGCAAGAATATAAAGTGTTTCTATTTTACTCCTTGTGAATGTCCTTAACCAGTGCCAGACAAAACATACCATTGCGTTAGCCAAAATGAAACTAATTGGAAAATTAAAATCCTTCCTATTACTGGAACAGAATTCACTCTAACTTACGTCATTTGTAAATTAATTAGCACGGATAAGCCATCACTTACAACGCCAATCTGCTTGACCAAATAACTTCTCTAGTTCTGGGTCTATCACCGAGCCATCTCCCAACCATTGTAATTAGCTCCCAGTCAAACATACATCTTCCATTCAACAGTATAGTTTAGAAATGTCTGACTCTGTGTACTTTGTGACTGAAAGCATGTTCCCATTTCCAAGGATATAAAGAAGGGCTGATAGAAAGAGGAAAAAGAGTGAAAAGAACATTATCAAAGCAGTTCAGTCAATATAGTAAGCTTAAAACCTAACCTATTAGATCTGTTTGATCAGCACAAAGGGAAGATTGCTGTCCTTTTTTCTTCTGGGAACTTGTACATGGGCAACTGCTGTAGAAGAGGTATCTTGTATGTCTTTTCTGGTAATGTTTTACTGACAACATCTAAGAAATGAGATTTTCCCTTATTCTCCATGTGAGAGAATCACTTCAAGCTATCAAGATGGTCAGAAATCTGTCCTGCATAAGGCAACTGAAAGGGAAAAAAAAAAACCAAACCAGTAACCTTTGCAGGGACTTGGATTATTGTAACAAAAACTATCACCACAAAACTATTTATGGCCTAGGCAAGAGCTACAGACCCATTTTGAGAACAGACAAGTTAACTCTTCAAACCTTTACTCAGTTTTTAATCAGTACAGTGACATCATTTGAGATAGATCTGTAAATGCAGTGGACATGCTCTAGACTACCATTTCAAGAAGCAGTGGAATTTAGTCCACTGTCCAAAAAACATCAGAAGGCAACCTTAGCTAGTGCGGGTCTGAGGACAGTTGTGTAATAATCCTATGACAGCACTGAATTTAGACAGGAAGATCTACAGAGAATGACAATCAGCTTTGGTTTTCTGCATTTGAAGATCATTAGTACATTGCCATATGTTTCAGGCCAGAATACTGAGGTGTCGCACTTCCTCCATAAGAAGGTGTGGAGCATTCTCTTGGGATCAGATTATCTTCCTCTTGACATTAAAACTGTAGCGTTGTGGAAAATGGAGTTTGCCACTTCAGTTTGGTTTTCCTTCTGCAAGATACCACCAATAAGATATCCAAAGACTGATAAAGATTTTTCTCTTCTTGTCAAGTCAAGCATAAAGACCTTGCAGTCACACCAGAAATTCCTCAAGGTAAATTATTTGCCAGCGCTAAGTGGCAGCTGCTCCAATTTTTTTCCTGGCCTGCATCCACACATCATCTGTCCATTGAGTCAGGAAATACCTACAGACAAAACTCTCCCTGCAGCCAACCACATCATATCATACTCAGAGGAATTTTTTAACAACTGATCTGCACAACCAAGTTGGAGGCAACTTGCACAAAACACATGTGGTGAATTTCTAACCACAGCTGAGATAGTGGACCCTTCATTTCATATTAAAGGTTATCAGTGTAGTACATTTCCTTAATGAAAAAATTTACACTATATTTCATTAGACTATTTCTGTTTGTGCTGTCATCAGCAGCATCTACCACTTGCTATTCCACTCTTTTAGTTGATATGTAATATTAGCTCCCTTCCACATCATATGATTATTTTTTACTTGCAGACTTTTTGAGATAGGTAAGGGGTGTATAAATCTTGCTTGAAGAGGATTTCAATGAGGATAAAACTCCCCAAAACTTTGAAACAGAAAAGGGCTGGGGGAAAGAAAAAATATGGATGGGAATTGAGCAGGAGAGCAAGAATTTCCCTAATCACCGAAGTTCAGATTTGCAATTGGACCACCAGAGGCTTATCATGACACTTCAGCTCACCACCACTAACTGCAGGCTGTACACTGACATGAGCAAAGAAAATGTCTGAGGAGTTTCATGTCCACAGGGTCTTCTGTGCCTCTTCCAGTGTCACAGTGGGGACAATTATTCCATTCACCCCACACGGTGAGACGAATTTGGACTATTTTCTAGACTCATGTGCATATCAGCAAACTCAAGAACTGAAGAGCATCTCTAACTCAGGGTACATAAAACACATTTAAACCATGGCCCTTTTCACCATTAAGGAGCCCTAGACTTCAGAGCCTAGCAAAAGCTCAGATGTTTCAAAAAGTCAGAAAATTTCTGACATTCAAGTAATTTTAAGCCAATCTCTGTTCTCTTCGCCACATCAGTCTCAGACCTGAAACTCATTCAGAAGCATTCTTAATACTCATCAGCATCAAGAGCACCAGATCTTACAGGACTGGGTGAATTCTAAATAACTGTGTTCACAGTCTTTAATCCTGCAGGAACTTTATTAGTCTCCTATGGAACCCAGCAGAAAGTAACAGCATGGATTTAGGGCAAAATTTCCAGGTTATGCTATATTCCAAAAGCCATGTACTAAATACACAAGGAAGTAGATGGGTTTGATTTTACTCAGCACTGCACTTCAAGCACGCTCTCATCTAACCCCATTCAAGGATGCAGTCACACTGAATAAGGGAGCTGCACTGAAGGAAGAACAATGCTGCACAAAAATCTGCTGTACTGCTTCAGGCCACAGTTGTGAGGCATTTTACAGCAGTACAAAAATTACAAAGAAGTCAAGCCACTGGTATTTTAGAAAGCGAGAAAATCTCTCCAAATTATTTCCTTTCTTCCTTCTCAGGTTGCAGGATAATGTCGAAAACTGCCCTTATTTCCAGCAAATAGCAAAATGAGCACTCTTTTCTGTAATGAAAAAATCCCTGTAAAGAGTGGAGTGGAGTTCTGTCTGGTGCTTGCGTGAATAATGGTGGCATCAACATAAGGGTGGTACCATATGCAGACCTTGCAGATGTGCTCTCTAACCTACCCCTCACTATAAAATCATGGGGCAGCTTTAAATAAATCCTTCCCTCAGGTCCTGCTGGTACATTTAAGGGTCACCAGGAATGTACAGCCGCCCTGCATTTCCTCACAGATCTGACATTTACCACGTCACCATATATGTGGCACCTCAGGCCTGGCCAGACTGTCTGGTGACTGCACTCCAGGGGAATAACAGCTGTGCCAGCCCCTTCCCAGCAAGGAGCCCTATGCCTGGAGATGTGCTCCTAGGGTGCACGTTTGGATCTGTCCTGGCACCCGAAGAGCTTTCCAGCAGGGAGGGCGTTTTTGTGCTTGAGGTGTCCACAGTGGAGCACAGGACTCACCTCACGGAAGGCGTGAACCCACCGCAGGGTGTGCCACAGAAATGGGAATTCCTGCACTTCCTTGGAGACTGAAGAAGCCAAACACCTCCGTTTGTGACAGGATGCCCTGACAAATGCTCCTTCCCCCTGAAACTGAAGCTAGAGCAGCCAGGCTGTGCTGCCCTCATAGGAGGGAGGAGGGCAGGCGGCGAGGACAGGGCCAGGCCGGATGCAGAGCAGGTCCTTGGTCCAGTACAATAAGCAGACATGAGGTGTTACGCCAAGCAGGTGTCTTAGCGCCCGTTCCCAGAGCTCTGTGCGTTCACAGCTCACTCCCTCCAACAGATGTTTCATGCTGTAAGTCAAGCCTGAGCTGCTACATCTGTAGCCACAGCTCAGGAAATCAGCTAATTCAATCACTCAGTGAGAACTGCTACTTCATGGTGCAGCAGCTCCTGTCTGCAGCCTAACCTCCACGTGCAACAGCTGCTTGGGAAGTGAAATCAAATCCTGCCCTTATCAAAGTCATTGTTGGATGAACCTGTAGTAAAAGGTAATTTACATTGCCTGGTTCTGGGTACATTTTTTATTATATCATTTTTTTCTGCTTTGAATGAAAAGAATAAAAACATTTTTAAAAATGTTTTTAAAATTAAAAAAAAAAAAAAAGAGGAAAGAAAAAAAAAAGGCAAGCAACTTTTCAAGCTATTTCCCAAAACACAGAGCCAATATATTCTTACTGCTTTCATTCAGTGATCACAAGTTACCACTATCACCTTGTTCCTATAGATTTTTCCAACAGTCAAAACCACCTTTTTTTTCAGTGCTGAGCCCACTCTCCCTATTACTCATGGTATGGAACAAGTCTTGACTTCATGCTACTGGATATGCTGACCTCCAATGCCTCTTTTTTACCCCAGAAAAGTCTTCAATTCTGTTTGACATGGGAAGAACTTAACAAGGTCTCTATAGTCCTCACATACCTAAAAACCTATCAAAATTAAGTTCTTGTGACCTGAGCCTTCCAAGCTAACAAAAGAGACCAATATTTGTGAAACAAAGATTTTCTTTTCCCAATTTGTGTACCTTGAGTATTTTGCTCAAAGATAAAAGCATTGTTTTATCAAAAGCTGAGCCCACCAAAAGCCATGGCCTTATGCAATATGCATGTACAATAAACACATTGCATGGTGTATGACATTAAAGACTTAGAAATATTGAAGTATGCATTAGCAATCTGACTAAAGATAGGTCAGCTGGATCTGAGCTACATCTGCATCTTTCAAAGGTTACAAGTGAATGTCACCTTAACTACACCTGTGCTGCACTAAAGTAAAAGCTCCCAATTACTAAGTTAAGAAACAGAGGGGAATCATTCAGATTTAAAGTGGCTCCTGCAGGGCAGGATTGTCATAAAAATTGGGTCACAAGATCTGTGAGTTGGCCATTGGCAGAATTTAGTCTAAAAATAATAAATTGATAGATGTACCAAAAGAAAAAAATACCTTTGAATTCTAATTAAAGGCTAATTTTGTATACTACCAAAACTTTGGTAGAAGGCCCAACTGACAAAGGAGCTAATGAATTAAAATGAAAAAAAAAATCCAAAAAGCAGAAACAAGGACAGGCAGCAAAGGAGGACTATAAAGTATTGCTTAGGAAGTCAGGGATAGTGACAGTAAAGACAGAGCGCAGTTGAAGCTCAAGATGCCCAGGGGCATAAAAGGTAAAAGGAAAAGTATCCTGTAAGACACCTAGGAGCAAACTGAGGTTCAAAGGAAATGTGATGTGGTGTTTAATGGGAAAAAATGGAAAGATTTTTTTGCCTCAGTCTTCAAAACATTTCCAGACCTCCATGCACACCTGCAGTTTGAGGAATGAGGAAACACAAAAGTGAGAGAGTTAAGGACCATTTAGAGACATCTGGTATATTCATGGCTACAGAGATAGATGGGACACATAGAAGGATGATTAAAACCTGGGTGATATGATTGTGAAGGCACATCATCATAAACACATGTGATGATCCAGGGAAGTCCATGGGAAAGGGCTAAATATTACAGCCATCTTTAAGAAGGCTGCATAGAATCTCAGGAACTAAGCGCTGGCCAGTTTCAACGCAGTGTCTAGGAAGGCTATGCAGCACAAATCTTGAGGATCCGTTTCCAAACAACTGAAGGACAAGTAGGTACTGAGGAAAAATGTGGATTTACAAAGCACAGATCAGCGCTGATAATCTGCTTTCTCTTATGAAATTACTTGCTACTTGGACAAGGGGGCAGTATTGAATAGGATATGCACCCCAGAGTAACTCCATGCATCAAAGCCACCATTTCTATCATTGTAAGAACTTCTCCCATAATGTCTACAAGGCACAAGTACCATGCCTCAGCTGCAAAAACACCTGTGGCTGCTCCAACCTTCCACAATCATTTGCTTCTCTTTCCTGACACTTTGAACTTCCTGCCTCAGGTTTGCCTGTTTTCACAGAACCATAAAATGGATAAGATTGGAAGGAACCACAGTGTGTTATCTGGCCCAACCTTCCTGCTCAAGCAGGGTCATCCTAGAGCATATAGCAAAGGCTGGTGTGCACAGGCTTCTTGAATATCTCCAGTGAGGGAGACCCAACACCCTCTCTGGGCAATCTGTTACAGTGCTCAGTCACCCACACAGTAAAGAAGTTCTTCCTCATGTTCAGGTGGAACTGCCTGTGCATTACTCTCTGCCCATTGCCCCCTGTCCTATTGCTCAGCACCACAAAGAGCTCAGATCCATCCACTTGACACCCTCCCAGGGGTATCAGCTGCTCCTCCCAACTTTGTGTCATCAGTGATCTTGCTGAGAAGGCATCTGCCCCTTCATCCAACTCATGCATGAACAAGTTAAACAGTACAGGGCCCAGTATTGAACTTTGGGGGACATCAAGGTTAGTGACAGCTCTCCAACTAGACTCTAGTTTTACCTGTTTCATGCCATAGGAGAGCCCCCAGATGAGTATTCTGCAGAGCTGCTTAACTGTGTGAGACATAGGACAGTGATTAGGTGTGATGGCCCTCTTGTTCTATGAACTAATAATTCTTTATGTATTCCGTGGGGTTTTTTTTCCCAAAAATGAACCTGGAGTTATCAGAAACATTCAATCAATCCTAAAAATCCTAACTTAAGAAGTTTTCTTCTGGTCATTTTATACCTTCTAAATAATTGTCTTCTTATATTAGTTCCAGTTGAGTAAACATTTTGGGCAAGACTGTGACCAGCCCCTAGACACAACACATCTCATTTCCTTTAGTTAATCACAGCCTGTTTTCCTCTTTTCAGAGATACAAAAATAAAAATATGCATGCAAATCAGTGCCTGTGTATTCAGTTTCTTCTTATTTTGTATACTTGTTAGAAGATGAAGATGAAAATGAGATCATCATGCTGAATTCCCTCTCTTATTTGTGCTCATCTTAAAAGTTCACCTTTTTAAAAGAATATACTTTGTTACACCTAGGGGACTTTCAGTTTAAATCAGTTTTTTGTAACTCTTTATATTATTTCTTAATATAATGTCAAAAATACTTATGACAGGTTGTTTACTTTAGAGTGTCATATTTTTATCATAAAAGTTCAAACTGAAAAATGAAAGAAAGAAAATATTGCTCTGTTTTTCTAAGTGAAGGTGAATTTAACTGAAATTCTACACTGATTGGGCCTGCACTTTTATGGATGTGTCCTGGTTTCAGCTGGGATAAAGTCAGATTTCTTCTTAGTAGCTGGTACAGTGTTGTGTTTTGCATTCAGTATGAGAATAATGTTTGATAGCACACATGTTTTAGATGTTGCTAAGTAGTGCTTAGCCAAAGTCAAGGGCATTTCCTGGTGCACAAGAAGCCACGAGGGTCCATGGCCAGGACCGCTGACTGAACTGGCCAAAGTAATATTCTATACCATAGAATGCCATGTCCAGTATATAAACTGGGGAAGCTGGCCAGGAGCTGCCAATTGGTGCTGAGGGATGGACTGGACATCAGTCAGCAGGTGGTGAGGAACTGAATTATGCAACACTTGTTCTTCTTGGGTCTTATTCCTTTCTCTCCTTCTCCTTTTCATGGCTATTATTAGTGTTGTTACTGGTTAAAGGAAGATGTTGCCTTGTGAGGCATGTACTAAGTACTTAATGCTAGATAAAGAAAGATAAGCCCTGCCATTTGCATTCCGTGTTTTTGTAGGACTGCAGGAGCAGGGCAACCTTCACTTAATTTTTTTTCAATTATTAAACTGTTCTTATCTCAAACCATGGGTTCTACCTTTTTCCAAATCTCCTCCCTATCCCAGCAGAGGCAGGGTGGGTAGTGAGCAAACTGCTGAGTCGTTCTTAGTTGCTGACTGGAGTTAAAGCACAACAGATGTAAAAGAGGAACAATCAAAGACACTCGATTACATCAGTAACTAATTGGAACCAGAATCAGACCAGAAGCTTCATGCATCTACAGCCGTCTGGAGGTTTGCTAAACGTAATGCAGTGATGGAAATACTCCCACTCACTGGGAAGCTCCAAATCCATATTACTATTTTCTCTACAGTTGGCCTGCTACTGCAATCCTACAAAAATGTAGAATAGCAGCCAGAGTGTGATGGAAAGGGCTTATCTGTTAGCATTAAGTACTGATACTCATCTCAGAAGAGAACATTTTCTTTTAACCAAAGCTCTGATCCTGCAGGAGATTAGCACACACTTTTGACCCACACACAGAGCAAAGCAACCACTTATTCCATTAGGACCAAAGCTGCAAAATCAAATTATTCCATTCCTTTGTGAGACTGGAGGCGGAAGCTGTAAAAGTATTCTTTGCTTCTTGCAAGGATATGGGAACTGTCAGTTGCAATGTGCAACACAGTATTTCAAATTTTACATCTTTTTGATACATAGTTCTATCAGCAAATGAAATTGTTACATCTAAGATTAAGAAGCTGCAGAAATCTGACTAAAACAGATGTCCTATTTATTCTGTTACAACTTAATTCCAAGTTATTTAAAGCTCTGCTTTGAATGGCATTATGTCATACAATACCAAATATAGCAGCTCAAATAATAAATCCAGACTTATTTATATACATTACTTAACTAGGACAAAGTATAATTTTTCATACAGATGCAACCGGCCTACTCTGCAGACTTGTCACTCCATGTATTTCAGATACTTACACACAGGGAAAAATTTAATTTTTTGTTTAATCTGCTTTCAGTCTACTGATTAAGATGAATTAAGCCTTTGAAAGCATCCTGCCCACGTGTTATCTTTTCAGTTAAAATCATCTCTCACAAAATACTCCCTGTGTGCTTATACATGTGGTTTTGCACCAGGCCAACAAAAAGCATAGGAAGCAGAGAGCTTTTGGTCCACCTTCTACAGTTTATGGGAGTATTTCCATTTGGGCTACAATTATGCTGGATAACAGGAGCCTGTGCAAGGACTTGTCTTGTCCTTTGTAAATTTTCAACTCCTTTTCAAGTCAAAAAGCCCTCTACACAAGATCCTGGTTAACCAGCTGTAGATGGGCCTCCTTGAACAGGTTGGACAAGAAGGTCCTTTCCAGAGGTCCTTTCCAATCTTCACCTTTCTGTGATTCTGTTAAAAGTAGCACATGCTGTAAAAGGACACTCTATCCTGCAGCAGTTCACATGTAATTACCAAATCCATCCATTTTCTACAGTTATCTATCAGGGTTGTATTCTTCCTTTCTCAAGGAAAACTCTTTCGTATCCCTCAGCCAGAAAGAGGATATGAGGTTAGTAAGTCACTTAATCACTTTGATCTGGAAGCTGCAGCCATCAATTTGTGCACCTGTGATCAAAAGTATCCTGTCAACATGTGACTAACTCATCTCATAAGTACAAAGTAAATCAATTTCAGTTTTTCTCAAAGAAAAGGAAGTAAGAGCAGAACATTTATGCACTAAAATTTCAGCATAACCATCTTTTTTATTGTAGTCAGCCAAATTATAAAAATAGCAATCACCGTGTACTTGGCTCAATTTGCTTTTGATGGGCCAAAAATCAGCAAACAGAAGTAAAGAACTTTTTGCCACGAACATGCTGTATAATCTCTCCTGCAAAGGGCTGCAGTAGTCTGCCCCACCATCCATTCACAGCACAGCTGTTCTTCTGGGGCCTTTTTGCCTTCCTTGGAAACAGCCACTAACAACTGCTTGCTCTAGGATGCCAAACTGGTGCTCATAATCAAATGAAAGTTCCAGGGTGTCTTGCTAGCATTTCACATTAAATTAGCTTCCTGATTGGAACATAGCAAGGATTCTCCTGCTCTGGTTAGATTGGCAGGGGCCTTCAAGGTACTTCATTTCACATGGCTAACTTGTTCCGTCACCTGGCCATTTCACTTAAAATTCTTTGCTATTGCAGAGAATCCCAGACACTGCCACATGCTTTTAATCTCACCTGCTTTTTCTGCCATATCACAGAGCAAATTTAGTCCTACATTTTTGTGAGAAAAGTCAGTTTCTCAATAGATGTTTAAATATCTTTTGTGGCTGACATCTCATTCACAGAGGAAACAGCAAAACATACATCTGCCTGAGCAAAGTCTCTGTTACGCAAGTACAGCTTTAGGGATTTAGCTCATGGCAATCTCTTTCAGACCCATCTACAGTCCAGTGAGAAAAAGCTGGATGTTCTGCAAATAGTTTCAACTTCAAGGAGACTGTGATAAAACCCTCAGTTTCTCAATGACAAAATATACAGAGTTCTGCAGGAAGATAGCTTTCTCATTTTCTGCTTTTACAGAGCCAAAAATGGAGAACAGTTCCATTGTCTGGTTCAATGCCATCATTTAAAGAGTGTCATCTCCACTTACCTCCTCCTCTAGCAGGTGACTGGGAGCAAGTCTGAAATGAGAAGTTATATCCCCTCATGCTCGAGCACTGTTCACGCCACATCTGGGCTATTTTCCCCCTCAGTGCAATGTGTAAACCTAGAGTGGAAGGAAACATCACAGCAACTTGTGTGGGAGGGTCACATTTTGATCCTAACTAGACTGGCAGCATTGCCTGAAACCATGAGCTACATCAGTAGCCCCAGCTTGGCTCTTGAGAGCCAGCTTGGCTAGCTGTTATTACCTCCCCTTGCAGACTGCCTTTCACATCTGCTCTTGGACAAACGAGTTTGTTAGCAGCTGGGTTCACAGACAGCAACTGTGGCAGCAAGAGATCTGAGGGTCATTCACTGCTCTTTCGGCTGTTTCGTGGCACATCAGAAAAACCACAGCAAGTAGGATTTTGCCTACCTATAAACTTGCTGTGAGTTTTCTAGAAAAAATTCAATACAAGTCCTTTTAAAAAACAGGGCTAACAAAACTACACTCAAGGATGAATAAAGACCAGCAGTGCTATAAACTCTTTATAAAACTACTTCGTTAGCCAGGTGTGACACATCTGCAGATTAGGATAGCTCAGTTTAAAATGCTCATGTTTCAATTAGTAATTCGAGCTATCCTGTTATGCTGACATATCTAGCAGGAAGAAACACAATAAAAAAGGAAAAAACAAACTATCTCCCATGGAAGCACTTGCTTCAGGTCACACGGGATAGAGCCTCAAAATGTTCAGAACAATCCAGAGCCAAGACTCAAACATATCTGTGCTGCTACAGAAAACAGCGAGATCCACACCAGCTCATGGTATGCAGCTGTAAAGGAGCTCACAGTTGAATGCTAAAAACATAAAATCCTCTTCTTTGGTACTTAATAAATGCAAGGGCTACTTCATACTGATCTAGTGCCACCTAAGCTTTTCTGGGTCTCTGCCTAGCTTCAATTTTGCACACATGGCTATGCTCCTTTGCTAAACTTTTTACTAATAATCTGATAAAAGCAATGCAGTTCCATATGCTATCTGTAGAATATGAACTCTGGTACATGAGTCACTGGCATGTCTCCTGAGGTTGAAAGGTTGATAACCACAAAGAGGTAAGTCCTAACCCAGGAGGAAGTGCATGTTCAAGGAGTTCAGAGCCTGTCCCAATTTTATTTTGACCCCACTTCAACAACCATTATGGTTCCAAGTTACCCTGATCATGTAATTTATAGACATGCTTTGAAAGTGGTTAATCCCTTGAGTGGTTGTCTGCTCCCAGCATTCAGGAAGAGAGACAATGACAGGGCTGCTGTGCCTGGACTTCAGGAGACACAGGTTCTTTTTCTAGTAAGTTATATTGGTGTTTGGCCATTCTCTAGCCAGAGAAATATTCCCTAAACGTGCAGAGTTCCAATACATTAAGCTGACTGCAGATCATGACACAACATACGTATTTCTCCCCCAGAAAGCCAAAGAACAGCCTACTGCTTGTTCCACACACATTAGCCAGCAAGCAGAGTCTTACCCCACTTCATGGCAACGGTATCACATAGCTGGATACCTCATAGAAAAGGATGGAAAGACACACAAAATGGACAATTGGTATGAATTGGTAACAGGCTCCCTTGTTAAAGTATGCAGTGATTATTTTGCTCAATTTGTTCCAAAACCAATTTATGGACATTGATTTAATTGTTTATCTTTTAGCATCACAGTTCTTCCTTCAGACAAAAGCTTAGACTCTTCGGAACAATCTGCTATTTTAAACAAGATTTTAGATTAAATTCAGAGCAGAGCAACAACTTCATTAATTTTTCCATCTGTTCTGTTCAGGCTTGTAGGCTTTCATGTAACATTTAACTTTTGTATGAACACAAAATGCCAAAAGCTAAACTGAGCTCAATTCTATTGTGCTCCACAATCTGACAGGAGGTAATATAGTAATTTGCCTCAGATTTGGTTGAATAGGATAGGCTTCTCATCACTGTTCACCAGCTTTGAAAGCTGGTGGAAAAGAGGAAGCTTTGAGAAATACAATTTTCCTAACATTGATGGCAGCCATAGTACCACTCATGAATGTCACAGCTCCACACACCAAGATGTGAAGTTCTAGGAATTTGACAGTATTTGTATTTCTAGGCAAATTCATATGCCTTCAAATAACTTAACCTCAACTTCTGGTTGAGCTTGTTAAATCTGTGTCTAAATCTGGGAGTTATTCCATCCAAGCATGACAAGACAGTCTACAGTTAACAATTCAGTGCTTTTTCCCCAGTAAGAGGAAAGCAAATTATTAACAGTTGGTATTAAAGAAAATCCCAGAAAATATGAAACTGAGAGCAGCTAAAAAAAAAAAAAATCCTAGACTCTCCAAAACCAAAAAAGAGATCCCAAAGCTGTATTGCAAAAGATTAAATTACTGCCAAATACTTCCAAAGGTTCTTAACACACTGACTGTGCCAGCCCCAGTCCTGTAAAGCAAGAGCAGCCAAGAGGCCAAGCCAGGGCATTTATCACAACTGCTCAGTCAGCAAGAGACCAAACAGCAGAGGCTTGATGTCTTGCTAGTGAAAGACCAGAGCACTGTCAAGGATTCTGTTCTAACCTTCTTCCCTGCACACTTAAATATCTGTGTCGATGGTAATGATTCTGGTTTTGAGTCCAGTCAGAAATACTTCAGAGTTTAAACCTTTTTGTACATATTAAATTATCATCCACATTTTAGATGATGGCTTCTATTGCTCTAAATGGCTTATTTCAAAATAATTCACCACCATTTCTCTTCCTGACTGAAGGGTAGCTCTCACACTTATAAGGTCCAGAAAACTTTTACCTCATCTTTAAGACACTGACAGTAGGAGCTTTGTGTTGTGGGCTGATCTAAACACATTAATGGCATATACATATATATAATAAAGGGACTCAAAGTCAGGACTTAAGGCACTGGAAAGAGAAGAAAAATGTAGATGGTTGTGTAGCGTGCACAGCCTGTAAACATGTGCAGAGAACAAGGCAGCAGGCTAGAATTAAGCACCTTATAGGCCAAGTACTATGTAAGCACTGTCAAACACAATGTGCTTTTCTGTATGTCCTAACACCAGACACAAGAACATTAAAGAACAGGAACAGCTGTTGCATTGCTATAAGCTCCATCTGATTTTATGATCCTGGCAAAACTTTAACTTCAGAATCTCCCACGTTGCTGTCTGAGACTGTCCTGGTTTGAAGGACAAGTATGTGCTGAGGAAGGCAGGAGCCTCCCTTGGAATGGAGAATGTGAACCCCTTCCCTCCGAATTATTGTAATTTTGAAATTAAGGGGCTTTCAGGTGAGGATATAAGAATAACAGTTCTTTACTAGTATTTATAATAAAGTGAACAAAAAAACCAACACTTATGGTATTAACAACAGAAACAAGAACCTGGTCCCAGCCCTCTCGGCCTGCAGGCACTCTCCCCTTGGGTGCAGTGATGGTCACAGCCGGCAGGGGGCGCTGTGGCGCGAGCTCCAGCAGACACGGGGCACGGCCGGGAGGGGAAGGGCTGGAGGACAGGAGGACAGGCAGGCTTTGCTTCAGGAACGCTGTCGATCCCGGCACCCCAGCAGCACTCTCAGAAAACAGCAAACTGGGACAGTAGGACGTCTCGGGAGGCAGGGGGAGCGGGGGCTGCAGCGCAGTGAAACCCAGAGCAGTGCTGATGGAGCCGCGGGGGGCAGGGCAGGGGCAGCAGCCTGTCTCGGCAGAAGAAACAGTTCCACGTGAAAAGGGTCCAGCAGCAGCAGCAGCAGAGACTCTTCTCTCCCCAAAAAAGGCAGAGCAGCTTCTCCTGTTCCCCTCCGAAGCACAGCTTCAGCTCTCCTGGTGCTGCCTTTTATCTGCCCCTCTCCTCCAGGGCTTGGCCACAGTTGTTTTTCTTAAGTATCCAGTACTTAACAACTCAATTGGGAAAAAATTCTATACAAAAGGAAAGAAAAAAACCAAAACCTACCCCCAACAGAGACCGAAGTATTTCCCAGATGGCAATGCTTCAGGCCTATGTATGCCCAGTGAGGAAGCTTAGATCAAGAGCAGATCTTATACTGTTCTAAAACCCACAGCCTGCCCAACAATATGAAGGAAGCAGCACCTGGCTGCTTGTTCCCCTACCTCTGACTTTCCATGAATAATTTTCAGTCTTTAACTTGCCAATCCTTAACAGAACAGTCAGCAACTGTTTTATCCCTTGTTCTGCAGGTTAACCTCTTCCACATCTTTTTCTTAAAAACATTTGACCAACTCTTCCTCTGATTTCCTACCTGTTTGCAGCCAAAAGCAATCAAATAGATCAGCTTTGGGTATCATGCATATTGCAGATTGGTAGAAACATTTCACCAAGAAACCTAGTAATACAGACACTAGCAAGGACTTCAAATTGTAGCAATTTATCTTTTTTAAACTACTTTCTCCTGTAGTGCAACCTTACAAACCCATTATTTTAAATAATGACCAATTCTCAGTGAACAGATGGCTTCCTTCCCCTACTGCAGCTCACCTGACCTATGCAAATGTGCAAGAGGTACTACATCAAGTAGATGAATGAGATGCTACAAGTTACCAGGACTGGACGGCCTTCACTAAGAAATTCTAAAAGAAATGAGACATGGAAGGGCAGGCGTGCCAGTGAACATTTGTAGTTACCATTACAGACAGTCACTGTGCCTGATGACTGGCAGACTACTGCCCATGTCAGTCTCATCCACAAAATGGGCTGTTGAGGGAATCCTGCAAGTTACAGACTGATGAGCCTGATCTCAATCTCTGGTAAAGTTGTAGAGGCTGTAGTAAGACTTGTCAGCCTACGGATAGATATGGACATTTTGGAAAGAATCGGCGTGCTTCTTAGGAAGGAAAATCCTGTCTCACCAACTACAGAGTCTCTGGGAAAGGTGAATAAGCAAGGGGAAAAAAGTGATACATCAGACATACTTGGATTTCCAGTCTTTGACAATGTTAAATACTTGATAAACTGATGTTGCTAAGAAATTGGATTTAAAAAAACTATTACAAGGTGAAAGCTGGTTAAAGGGTAGGAAGGACAGTACAAAAAAACCCATTCATTATCATGACTTGGTGATGAACTGATTTATTAAGCAAACAGTACCTAACTATCAAATAAACTGGACATATTTGGTGTTAAAAGAAAGTTTAAGCTGTTTATTAGCTAAAACAAAAGAAAGTCAAAAAGGCTACTGAATTATCATCTTCTAAACTGTGACTAGCATAAACCATTCAGTACCTCTGGAAGTTAACTTAGTTTGATACCAATTATTACATGAACAGAAAAGTTGTTATTCTAAATTTTATCCCTACTACCTTTATTTCCATACTGCATTTCAAGAACTGACAGAAACCAGTGCAATAAATACGAAAAGTGAGAGAAAAACATGTATTTTATTTGTATTGAGGCAAAAGGAGCTCATCTCATTTAGATCAAAGTAATGGAGAGCAAATGATTTAATCAAGTTTTTAAGAATTTACAGAAAACAGAAAAACCACCCTCATGTTTATCACACCAATAAACAACTGAATTTCCTATGAAATCTCTATTCCTTTAGACTTGGCACATTTTTTTCTTGCCCACTACCACACTTCACATCTTTGCTTGTCAAAATGTTGTATTACCTATGTAAACATCTGGTTTATGTGTAAACTTCAACAAGTAAATGGGAAAGCCTACTAATTTATCCACCCCCAAAAAATCAAGTATGAACTAAATATCAAATTAATTACATCATATTCCATGTAATACTGTTTCAACAAGAACTATAGCCTGTTGAATTCATAACAAAAAGGACGCAGAAACAAAAAGCAGATATGCAGTGTCATGCATTAGTGTAGTAACATTATAAGGCAATAATAAAAAAGGTAAATTTTATTTTTAAGTATACTCACCAAGACAAAAATCAAGGCTGTTCTTTTAGTTCATTTTGGTAGTGTAAGATTTCTTCTTAACTCAAGCTGAAAGTGTTAACTTTTGAGCATATTCATCTGTTACTGTGTTTGATAATAGATACTTTGGTCAAAATACATGTGGATTTAAACTTGTGCAAAAGCGAATTTTGTATGTTTTCAGTTCAAATTCTTTATGTTGAAATAAAGAAAAACTCTGTTCCCAAAGAATCAAATAGGGAAAATGGGAAGAAATTAAATACCCCTAAAATAAACAATTCATGAGCAGTAATATCTCTGCAGGAAATAAAAGTTCATCAGCCTAAATCCAAAGACTGAGCTAACACTATTCTTACATGCTTTTTATTGTTGCTTTGTTCACTTCAGGCTCAAATTGAGTAAGCAAAAGTAATCACACGGCAGTCT
Source organism: Picathartes gymnocephalus (assembly GCA_013390045.1). Classification (NCBI taxonomy): domain Eukaryota; kingdom Metazoa; phylum Chordata; class Aves; order Passeriformes; family Picathartidae; genus Picathartes; species Picathartes gymnocephalus. The sequence goes on along the minus strand of WEKY01029184.1, from coordinate 233,392 downwards.
GGAAAGGCAGACATCACCAAAGATTTCCTTTACTGTTCAGTGGGCCTTTGTACTGCAGTGCATAATCAACCCCGACCATTTAAACAAGAAACTGAAATCACGTCTCAAAGTTGTTGCAAATGATCTCAAAGTAATTATAGTATCACAGTAATCAAAATGACTGTTCTTTTTCCTCTGCTTCTAACTTAATCTACTATCTGTAATTTTCACAAACTGCAGTTCACATTAAAACATTTGCTGATAACAAAGCTTTTCTTTGAAAACAACAGTGCTTTACATCTAGTCAGGCAGCTTGTGCATATCAGAGCATTCTGTCAAGAGATATACGTAAAAGGGTAAAGGAGGAAAAAGCTGAAATATGGCTGCAGTTTGTCTGTGCCTTCAATGCACTGCAGAATCTCAGGCAGCACTAGAGACAGCAAGTTTCTTCAGATGATCCATAAATACTTGTAAGCTGACATCATCAGTAAGAATGGGTGCTCCAGACTCCTATGAAATAAGGGAAAAAAGGAGAACTGATTATACACACTGGGAAGAAAAAGCATTTCAAAGCACAATATGCTCCATTGAATAAACATTTTATAAATTTAGCAAGATCTTAGAAGCGTATCATTGCTGAAATTCTCCAACAAAAAAATCCAGCAGACTGTACATTTACATAAATTTTCATATGTTTACATGAATTCAAGCATAAACCACAACTACATTCTCTTCTATATTAACACATACAGCAATGACTTGCTGTATAGCAAGATCTTTACATCAGCCATACAAAACTCAAGAGTTTTTGACAGCTGCCATATTAACTTACAAACTTTTAAATGTAAATAAAATTTCCACGGCACAGTTCCTGCATCATTCCTACCTCAGTAGAGCAAAAAGGAAAGAAACAGTAATATGCAAGTGATGCAACCAACAAATCAGTACCTGTCAGTGAAGCTCAGACATATCAAAATGGTGAAAGGAGGAAACAAATCCCCCAAGGGTCTGATTTGACACCAAGTGAAGGTCACCCAGCTTTCCCAAAGAGAGGTGGGCCTATTCTCTCCTGTAGCTCTGTACCACCTCAGAGAAAGACCAAAAGCATCTGAAAGTCATGAGCAATCAGATCACAAAAGATTTGAAAAAACCTTTAGGGTGGATTCTTGCAATTTACTTTTTGACCTCAGAAATATTTTCACAAATCCAAGTTCGAAATGGTCATGTTTTAATTACTATTTTTGAACAAATTTACAGTCAAAATAAACCAGCAGTTGGCAACCCTGCAAATATTACATAGTAACTCCCTTAAGTCTTTTGAGACCAGTCTACCATTACTTCCATTTACAGATGTAGGAGGAATTCCTATAAATCTCAACAATCCAACCTTTTCAAAGGCACTAAGCATCTGTATTGCCAAATTAAACCAGAGCTGTCAGAACTCTTGTAAAATCTTCCAAAACATAGACATAGAAGTCTTAATGAGGATGCTCAGAACTGGTGCTGTTTTCTGAGAACTGGCCAGAAACTGGCCAATTCTCAGTTAACGATCAAGGGACAAATCCAAGTGCAGCAAGATTTCTTGGATCACTACAATACAGCCACTCTCAGGGAAGGGACACTAAATTATCTATCATCTGATAGCAGCAAGATGAGATTAAAGGATACTCTACTTCCAAGCCTGTGAAATGCTAAGTCTGACCTCTCTTATTTAAGAGCCATAGAATCATTTAGGTAGAAAAGACCTCTAAGGTCATCAAGTCCAACCATTAACCCAGCACTGCCAACCCACCACTAAACCATGTCCCTAAGTGCCACATCTACACGTTTCTTAAATACCTCCAGGGACAGTGACTCTACCACTTCCCTGGGCAGCCCCTTCCAATGTTTGACAACCCTTCCTATGAGGAAGTTTTTCCTAATATTTAATCTAAATGTCCTCTGGCATCTTGAGGCCATTTTTTCTTTTTGTCCTGGTTTAGGGCCAATCTGGGAGGAAACCTTTGAAAGGGGTCCCCTTTTCCTACTGCCTGTTACCTCAGAAGAGACCAGCCCCTACCTGGCTCCTTCCAGGCAGCTGTAGAGAGTGATAAGGTCTCCCCTGAAACTCCTCCAGACTGAGCACCCCCAGCTCCCTCAGCTGCTCCTCACAGGACTTGTGCTCCAGAGTCCTCACCAGCTCCATTTCCCTTTCCAGGTCACACTCCAGCACCTCAACATCCTCCTTGCAGTGAGAGGCCCAAAACTGAACACAGGACTCAAGGTGTGGCCTCACCAGTGCTGAGTACAGGAGGATCATCCCTTCCCTGGTCCTGCTGGACACAATATTCTTGATCCAAGCCAGAGTGCCATTGGCCTTCTTGGCCACCTAGGCATACACTGACTCATGTTCAGCAGCTGTCAATCAGCAGTCACAGGTCCTTTTTGAAAATTTCAACTGGATCTTCAAACACCAGTCACATAACAGAGATGCACAAAAAGTTCATCTTTATTTTCTGAAAATGTTTTCTATAGTATTAAGGCACCTGCCTGCTAAAGTTTAAAGAAAATCTTTACTTAGAATATTAAGAACCAAACTAGGCAATTCATCACCTCCTGAAACACATTTTCAGTGGTGTGCGGGTGCCCTCTTCAGGTCAACATGGACTTTCAGTTGTGCACAAAATAAAATATTAAACAATCCAGGAAGGTCGTGAGAAAAAAAGAGCAAGATCTAAAGCAGTTTTAAATTTCTCCCAGACATTACATTTCTCATTTCATAATTAGTCCTTGATTCAACTTTTTTCACAAAAAACCTGCAAATACAAGAGTATATTATCTTGAGCACACACACTGCAGTGCCCCTGGGGAGGTTAATAAACCATTTCTTATGTTACCCTAGGACTGAATTCTTTTCAGCATTAAAATGGACAGCTATCTTTTGCAAGATGTATCAGAGTCTCACCTGTCCAGCATGAAAAATTATCTTTCAGATCAGTTAAGAATTTTTTCATATTTACATTTGGAATACTGTTTCATTTGCTTATTAATTAAACAAGCAGAAAACAGTTGTCCTGTACTCCTGGAAATATGAAAACTTGAAAAAATTCCAGGTAATGTTTAGATTAAAAATAAGACCTTCCAAACTAGAGCATTTGTGTTTATGTTGAGGAGAAGCATGATGAAGACAAGTACTAACAAACTGCTGGTTAGATTACCAACTTTGGAAGCAAAAGAATTTGGAATCTGTGTTCAAATTGTGCTGGACCTGACTCAGTACAGAATTTTCAAGTATTTTCACTCTGGACCTCAGCGCTGTTCACTGCCATAAGCTTTATTAGAACCAATTCATCCCTATGAAAATGTACTGATGAAATTTATTTGACAAAGATGACTGCCATAAAATTGCTACAAAACTTTCTCAGTCATGACTTCAACGCTGTACACTGCTTAGCAATAAGAGCACAGTTAATATGTAGCTTCAAATGTCTGAAGCCATTGCATTTGCAAGAAAAAATGACACTGCACTAGCACTTACTATAGAAGCTGAATGTGGAAGGAGAACATGGAATAGAGATGCAACATTCAGGAATACAAGCTGCTACAGAATATTTAACTTCTGAACATAACTTCCTTCTTAAAGGTGAGATTTGAAAACTGATTCCTCATCAACCAGGCCACAGAAATTCTGGAAAATGTCAGTACACTGGCACTAGTGTATTTTGCTTGCTTATAACTACCTTCAACACTTATTTCCCCTATTGCAAAAAAGTCCCTTAGCCTTCATGTGTGGTAAGCACTCTCATTTCCAGTATTTTGAAGGTATTTATAGGAATGGGATCTAAAACTCTGTGAGACAGGTGGACAAGAAGATAACAATACAAGGCTGCAACATGCTGACTTGAAGAGGAGGCCACCAGGCCAAGGTCAAACAGCCTTACCAATGGCTCAGCCAGGTGGAGGAAGAAGCGATACTGAAGTGTTACAGCTCTGTTCTGCCCTTGAGCAACACATGCACGTTTTCATCCATAAGACAGCTCAGCCTGATCAAAGCTGCCTAAGCCCTCATTGTCACTCATTTATATATGAAAAAACACACCCACCAATATGGAAATTATAAAGTGGCTGCCCTTCTACCATCTTCTACAGCAGCAACAGGGAACCAATCCTATTTGACTATAGCAGGTATAAAATTGGTATTTTAAGTCCTCTGTGGTATGGACAAGAATATGATTCGACTTTTCAGATAGGCTGATGGGTTTGCTCTTCTCTCCCTCCAAAGCAGGAACACTCTTTGGTAAGATCTGCATTTTTGCTAATTAGCAGAATGAAACTAAAATTAATTACTGGAGAAGTGAAGCTTAATTAATTGTAAATTGTAAACATAGCTTAATCAGTCATTGTTGAGCCTTTGTATATTTAGTATTAAGGCAGTAAGTGCACTTATCAGTGACTATTCCAAATCTTTTTATCTGTTGCTTCAATAAACTGCTTTTGACTTTGCAAAACTGTTCCATTGAAAGTTCTTGGAGAGGCTCTGTCAGGCAAACATCAAAGTCATGGTCTTAAGACAACACTGTAAGAAAGTAGGCCAGACATGAAAGCAGCCTAACAGAAGCTTAAAACAGTAAACCAGATCATTTCTGTCTGAAGAAATAAATCCCATTTTTCTTAACTTTTATAATTTTGGTCACATCAGACCAAAATTGCATTTCTTTTTCACTTTCAAAAACTTCTCATTATTACTTATATGTCCATAACATGCCACTTGTCTTCTGAAACAGGGGGAAAAAAATAATGTGTACAAGTTACATCAGCAGATTCATACTCACCTGTCCCCATGCATACATATTGTTATGAGTCTGAGAGGGATTTACTTTTGAAAGCAGGAAACGAGCCTTTAAAAAAATAAAGACAATAAATTGATCTTCTCAAATAGAATTTTCCTGCACTCAGAAAGAAGTTGCATATGCATGAAATATTTCATTTCTATTATCTGGAGATACAGACACTGCAAACAGCACCTTTATAAATAAAGGCACTCGCTGGATTCCACAGCTATAATGAAGAACTGCTAACAACTTTGTGATGCAGCTGAAAGTAAGCTTTTGCCTTTTTCAAGCACTAGCAAAGCAAATGTGAATATCAACAAGACATTAATTAGTAAGTTTAAAAAAAATAACACAAAGAGTAATTCTGATATTGGTTCAGAGACCCAGACAAGCACTGTGTTTTCTGCCCTACGCACCGTACACAAAGAATCTGAAAGTCCAAGTCAGTATGATTAAAATTATAATAGACAGCAGGATTCATAAATTAGGGGGAAAGCTACTATTAAATATCTTGCTCTGTAAAAGCTGTAAGATTCAAAACACTGATTTGCAATATATGTACATTTTAGCAGAGAAATGCATGTTTACTACCAAAAATATCTCACAACATTACTAACACGTCATTTCCCAGATTATATAATACATATTTCACCATACCTGGCTTCCTCCATGCTCTGTATCAATGTATCTGGGCATTGGAAATCTGGAATGGAGGATTTCTTGGGCATCATCTACTGGAGCTTGTAGCAAGTGGTGGAAATTTTCATATTCTGGCATATCTTGGTACCCCGACTTGCGCCACTGCGCTATGGTCTGGGCACAGGGGAAAGAAAGAAGTTTAGAACTGATTCACCAAACTTTCTTAGAGGATACACAGGTATTTTCAGAGGAGAATGTGCCATTGCTGGCCTCTTTTCTACCACTCATCCCTTTCTCCTATATGGTATGCAAGTTAATTTTTAAAAGCCAAGATGTGCAAGTAGCATGCCACAAGATTTTTTTTCAAACTCTTAACAATTTGTGGTCCATTTGTATTTCCTCTTTTTTTGTCATCTTCTACATGCCAAATATTTTGTTTGGAGGAGGTCAAAGATATTATTTACACTTCTCTGATATGCATGTCTACGATATATAAGAAATAAGTATTTATACTGCTATCTTTTTGCAGTCTACGATATATAAGAAATAAGTATTTATACTGCTATCTTTCAGAGTCTGTAGCACAACCTCCCCATCCTCTAGGAGCAAAGCTGGCTGCTCAAGGTCAGCTCACTGATAGAGGCAGTTGTTAGGAAAGACCTGGAGGGACCCTCAGCAGGGGCCCCTCCCTCCTCTGCTTGGCAGCTGCTTTTAAACTGAGGGTCTCATTCCTGGCTCCTGTCTGAGCTACATGCCAGTACCAGGCCATGTCCCTGCAGATCTGGACCCCCTCTCAGGGACTTGACTTCATGGTCAGAACTTGGACCTGCCTCATCCCCATCAACTTGTCTGGTGATCTGGACTGAAGGCTGACTGCCCACAACTGCTCTGCTTGCCTTGCTCAGGTACAGTGGGGACAGGTCCTCAGTGACAAGACCCTGCCTGCCTTGCAATAATTCTCCCTGTTCCCCTTCCCTCAGGAAGCAGCCCACCACTGCTGCTTACTGATAGCACCTTACAAAAATGAGACAACATTCTGCTACTTAAGAAGTGTTGAAGTTTAGTAAATATTTTTATTGGTACAGCTACATGGACATGATACCAAACAGTACTTTTCAAATTCTCAGCTATGAACCACTTACAGTTGCAAAGTAGTAAAAAACCAGCAGCTCAGTTCCTCCAGGGAGGCAAAGCAGTAGCAAGTCACAAGCACTTTAATTTTATTACTAAGGAATGTCTATCTACCAAACTGCCAGGAGCAGTTCCATTCCTCAAGGACAGTACAGACAAAGGGTGACTATATCCTTGGTGTACTGACTCCCCGTCCCTTAAGAACCAACTTAAAGGTCTAAAATAAATGACTGCAAAGTGGAGAGGACAGGGAGGCAAGGTATAACACTCTCTAAAGTAGGAAAAATATTGATCTAAAAAAATATTCTGCATATTGAAGCTAATTAATCTCAAAGTCGTCATAAGAAACAGGACCAAAACACCAAGTCAGGTCAGGTATCTGCATACAGCTACGTTAAACAATCAAACTAAAAACATGAGCTAGGACTCCACTGTCAGCCATGCAGATGAGAGGGTCAAGCACTGAGGTGCATGAGAACTGGAGCACAACTTCCAGTGATTTCCATAATGTAGCACTCCTACAGAAAAAGAGTATTTATGTAAGAAATGACAATTCTTACCTCTCCATGATAAATAAGGATTTGGAAAAAGGTGTCCATAAGGAGAATGCGATCTGGTAAAATGCTGCTGCTATCCAGAAGAACAGGCTAAGATTTAAAAATACATTAAAAATTTATGAACTGACGCAGAATTGAGCAATCAGATGGCATTGCCTGATTTTTTCATCAGTAACTGAATCTTAGGAACTTTTTCAATCACTTACTAAAGCTCCATATTTGCTCCTTTTCATGTTACACATCTGCAACCCAAGCAATTTCATTCTGAAGTTATCCTGCCTGATTCTATATATAAAACTTCATGAAAGTAATAAAAAATGTACTCAAGAGCTGAAACTCCCTTCATTATTATGCACTTTACTAGACTTTCAAGTACCTCCATATTTACCCATACAATTTACCCATGCCATTAATTTGAATTGTATTTCAATGCATAAGGATTCAGCAGCTATTCAAGTGTAAGATTTGGGGTTTGTGGGTTGTTTGGGGGTTTTTTTAGTCTTGTTCTTGCAGCATATTATTACAGTGCATATATATTCCCCAATACTGTATACAGTAAATACTCATGATTTATGAAATCTAATGTAATATTTAAGGTTTTAAGTCACCTTTTTAAGGGTAGTGACAGCGTATCAGTGCTTTATGATTTAACTGAATCAGTATTAGTAGAGATAATAAAAATACTAACTATTCCAAGAATCAAGTAAAAATATTATTATTCATTCTAAATTGAGACATCAGCTCCTGTTTAATCATATTTCTCCTTCAGTCACCAATGGAACTACTTGGTTTTCATACATGGGAGAATGATCTTACACTTGCAAGCTGCTCTTCACAAACCACCTTATTAGTTTCATTTAAACTCCACTTCTAAAAGTCTTTTTTTATATCCTCATGAATAGTCTAAAAAAAAAAAACCACAATCCTAAAAAAACTTAGAAATCCAACCTGCCAATATCCTTGATTACAGTTTGTGGCAGTTTGTTTTCACTGCCTCACTCTCTTTTATGTAACAGACTACTTTTGTTATCTGCTGTCTGACACTTCCTTCAGAAGCTTCTTGGAAGACCAGCTTTTTATTTTACGTTGATACAGAATGTGCCATGACAAGGTAAGCGGGAGGGTTCTGTACTAAATCTACACATAATGGGAACCGTATTAAAATTAGATGTTTTGGATTAAAGCATTAAAATAGAGGAAATTTTGTACATTTAAAAAAAACCTCAACTTTTCTTTCAGGCAACAGTGAAAGTACATTTTTAAATAAAACCATTTTTGTTTATGTTTACATTCTGGCACCACAAAACCAAAAAAAGCTCTCAAAAGCTAACAAAAAAGTACTATCCTTAAGTTTAAAACATAACCTCTTTACAAAGTGACTTTTGTTCTCAAGACTGCTACATCAGAATTCTAATATATGCCTTGTTCATAGCTGTTTTAAATTAAATTAATGTTCTTTCTCATATAGTAGATTTTAAACCAATACATTTTGTAACATGTAACAGTGAAGACAGCAATCACCTCTTTCTCAACAAAGCACCTTTTAGCCCACTATGGAGTTATTTTACTGATACCTCTGGAGGTCCATTGAAAGAGTAGGCATAAAGAATTGGCTGAACCATGATAAGCGACTGGGTTAGATCTTGACGCATAAAATGATGACGATAGTAGGAGCTCTCATCCGGACTGTTGTTAAAAACTTGTAAGAAAGGAGATCTTCTCAGGTGAAACATGAACTGCAAAACAAGAACCATTGTTTTGAACTTTGACAGATAAAAAAGGACAGTTGTACAAGGAGAAAAATATTTTCCACAGACCAATGACACAACAAAATTGAATTCCAACTCCTTTCACATTTCGATTTGTATATGTGCCTTTGCAAGTTTTTACACACTCCCATGACAAGAGAGGTATCAGAATGGGTAAACCACAGCAGCTTTGAAATCCTTCCTTTACTGTAAGTTCTACTGTTCCTATGAAGGAGGTTGCTGTTCTACAACTAAGTTATAGCATGTGAACAGAAAAAGGAACATTAACCACAGCAAAGCCAAACTTTGCAAGTAAAACATATGCTTTCATTGCTGAAACAAATTCTCCACATGCTGATTCAATCTCTACACAACACTTAACACCTACAGACAGATTAGTAGGTAACTGAAACAGAAATATCATGGAAGAGTATGAAGAGTCCAAAAGTGAAGTGTCTGGAGCTATCAGAAGGGAGAAATTTATCACAATGGATTATTAGCAAAGAAACTATTCAAAGTTTATTACAGTCAAGGTCAACTTCACAGAGAAGTGTTTCCTTTCTGGTCAGTATCATAAATCATATGGGAGAGAAACAACAAAGCAAATCTATTTATTTTCTTATGTTTTCTGAATTTTTTCATTAGAACAGCCCTTAAAAAAGTCTCATTATATGAATTAAAAATTCAGGTGAGATAAGGATTTCATTGTAGGAGAAACAAAAAATATACACAGTTAGACATTTAACTGTAAGGGCAGAGGACAAAAGGGGACACAGCAGGACAGACAACAGAATTTTTCTAATGTCACATGCTAGACAGTAGTTGGGGGCAGGTGGTCTGCTCATCCTGATATGCCTTATTGTACTCAGTGCTACAAGGACTCTTTCTTCACTGAGCATTCTCTTTTATCCCTACAGACAAACTTACCTGTGGATAAAGTGAAAATGTTTCTGAAAATCTGAAAGAGCTTGGATCATCCTTGTGATATTCTCCAAATTTCTGACACTGGAGTAAATGAGAAAGAAAATCTATATTAAGAAATACAGTAATGACATGTCCAAGCAATTATAAGCTTGGTTTTAACAGGCACATAACTTGTGCTTACAACTTTGTAAATAAACAGAAACCAAGCAAAAACACTGACACAAGTTCTCTTTTTAACAAGCAGCGATTTTCTTGCATATGAGACTTTAACAACTTTGTGTGTTGGTTGTTTTCCCCTCTAAAATTGCTAAGCAGAGTTAGCTGATTAAACAGCCCAGAAGAAATTGTTGCAAATTAAATTAATAACTACTTACTTACAAAGAAAAATTAAAACACATTAAAAAAAGGACAGAAAATTCAACTTTTGAAAATAAAAAAATCCGTATGGTTTTCTAGAT